>WWET01003552.1:20099-44531 GCA_011038615.1 Limnodynastes dumerilii | reverse complement strand
AGCGGAAGCGGGAGCAGATGGGGAACGGATAAACAAGCATAGCCTAGCCAAAGAGGAACCAGAAGAGACTGGACCGAGACAAACCACAGGGAACACTGAACAACACAGAGGGACAACGGGAATGGACTAACCGGACCGGACTGACAGTACAAACAGGGTCTGACAATCACGCACTCGCTCACACAATCAAACCAACTACCCCTAAGGGCAACGAATACACTCACGCAGGAGAAGCAGGGAATACAACGCCAAGACAAGAACAGTAAGGTGGGAGAACCGGGAAATGGTAACACTGAGGGAAGCAGGCAAGGAACGAGGCTGGGCAACGGGGGGCAAACAGTAATCCAAAACACAGCAAAGAGCACAGAGGCAGAGAACAGGCAGGGAACTGAAATATCAAACCAAACCAACTACCCCAAAGGGCAACGAATACACACACGCAGGAGAAGCAGGGAATACAACAGGAGGCCAAAAACAGTAAGGTGGGAGAACAGGGAAGTGGTAACACTGAGGGAAGCAGGCAAGGAACGAGGCAACGGGGGGCGGGGCAAACAGTAATCCAAAACACAGCAAAGAGCACAGAGGCAGAGAACAGGCAGGCACAGGAACTGAAAACAGAATCTATAACCGGCAAGGAGTGAAAGCCAGGCTGCATAATATAGGAACAGCTGGCCTCTGATAGGCTGAGCTGTCCTGGGGGTAATTCAATAGGTTGATGCTGCTGCACGGGAGGGCGCCTGGTGGAAACTGCAGAGTGGAGCGTGCGCGCGCCCGCACTGAGCCGCGCGCCGCTCCACGTGGCTTTGTTGACAAGCTGGATGCGGCCTGTGTGGGAGGCGCTGGACGGATCGTGGAAGCTGGCTGCAGACGGTTCCTGGCAGCGGGTGCAGGATGAGAGGTGAGTGGTGAGGAGAACGGGCGGCCTCTAACACGGGGAAGGGAGACTTAGGGTTAGGCTGCGGGGAAAGGATGTTAGGGTATGGATTAAGGAGAGGGTTGGGGATAGTATCGTTACTTACCTTTTCATGCAGACGATGTGTGACCTACATTCAGCTGCCTGGGTGGACATGAAGCAGATTTGCCAGAATTAACTCCTGATGGGAGACCTGCAAGATATAGAGGCTATGGGAGTGACAGCACGGACTGACTACCATGAAGCAATCGCTGATGTAGATGAGGAAGATAGGAAAACTGAAGACAGTGGCAGACAATTCATCAATAGACTCAGGAGATGGTGTCAACTAAGGAATGAAAGGCATCCAGAAGATGTGGGTCCCCAAGAAGACAGACCATTCAGGGAATACTACCACAAACTCACCACTCAAATAAGAAATGAAGGGTTGGACCTCGAAAGAGGAGTGGGAGCCCGACTGGTAAAACACAAGGCATTAGAAGGCATGAAGGCAGTCCTCTAGCGGAAACTAATAGTCTGCACTCCTGTCTATAAGGCTACACCCATAGACCAGTTATTGGAAATTGTGGAAGCCCTGGAAGATCAAGAGAAAGAAGAAAGGGAAAGAAAGTTGAATAAGGGAGAACATGTTTTCCTGGTAACCGACGATACAAGAGTAAAGACCCCTTATGCGGGGGGGAAGGAAATGGATTGCGTCATCGTCTGGCAAGTGTTTTTGGTGTGAGAAACTAGGTCACCTGAAGAGGGACTGCAGAAAGTATAAACAATGGCAAGAGAAAAAGAAGAAAGAAGAAGTAGCAGGAACCACCTCTGCCTGAAGCGGAGGCTCCCCTGTACAAGAAATTTATCTACTCCCTCCCAAACAAGAAGTGAAGAAAGGATTTATTGAAATCACTTTCCCAAATGGCAGAGCCATATCTTGTTTGCTTGATACAGGAGCAAGCCAATCTGTAATCAGGGAGGAAGAAATACCTAAACATATGATCACCGATGTCCCAGTGATGGCAAAGGGACTGACAGGGGAACCGGTATCTCTAAAGAAAACGAAAAAACTGACAATACAAATGCAGAATCACCCTGATACCATACCAGTGGAATTCCTGGTCTCACCGACCTGCCCTGTACACCTGCTGGGAGCAGATATATTGCAGCAGCTACAAGCCAGCATACAATACAAAGGCAATAAGATCGTCTTCAGAACAGCATTGACACCCGAAACCTGCAACAAGGTACAGGCGGCAATACAAGTGTATCTCTTACAAGAGGATGAAGAGGAGGTGGAGAACCCAGAATCCTGGGAAGAACTTGGCATACCAGATAAACTCTGGACCAAGGGAAAGGAGGACGTGGGATTTCTAAGAGTACAGCCAGTACAACTGTGTATCAAGCCCAACACGGTGCCAATCTCTGTGAAAAAGTACCCGCTTAGCAGAGAGCATCTGCAAGCCCTCAGCAGACAAGAGGACAAGCTAGAGAAAAAAGGCGTAATATGAAGATGCAAGTCACCCTACAATACAACTTTGTGATCAGTGAAGAAAAAATCCCAAGAAGGAGATGTGCAGGTGACGTACAGAATGATTCATGACCTACGAGAAATTAACAAAAGGATGATCGTGCCAACACCTATTGTACCCAATCCACACACCTTACTGAACAGTATAAACCCAGAAGCAGCATGGTTTACAGTAGTGGATCTGGCAAATGCATTTTTCTCTGTACCAATCACAGAAGACTTACAGCTCTTATTGGTATTCACCCACGATGCCCAGCAATACTGTTGGACAAGATTACCCCAAGGAGGGGCAACAAGCCCATCTGAATTCATGAAAGCTATGTCAGGGGTACTGAAAACGTGGACACCTATATACCCCGAAGATACACAGCTACTGCAATACGTGGATGATTTTCTTCTAACAACTAAGGATAAGGATAAGTGCAAGGAAGAATCCATTTCCTGATTGATCTTTTTAGCTGAAGAGGATTGCAGAGTGTCACAGAGTAAACTGCAGTTTGTCAGTTCTCAAGTCATCTTCCTAGGACACTGTATATCCAAGGGAACAAGACACCTCACCACTGAGAGGACAAAAGCTATTCTTGATGCTCCATTTCCAGAGACTCTCAGAACAAAGAGGGTCTTCTTAGGCCTCATGTCATATGTACGGAATTGAGTATTGGGAGCATCCCTACTCATGCAGCCACTATATGATGCCACGAAAACATCAGCTGGAAACACTCCAGAGGACAAAGAAACTCAAGCACAAGCAGTACAGGCAATCAAGCGTGCTATATGCTCGGCACCTGCACTTGGATTACCAGACTACTCCAAACCATTCACATTGTTTTGTCATGAACAGCAAGGACATGCAATGAGAGTCATGACTCAAGAGCACGGGGGGAAACAGAGCCCGGTGGCCTATTATTCTACTTCCTTGGATGAAGTCATGAGAGGTTCCCCCACATGTGTCAAGTCAGTAGCAGCAGCCGCAATCCTGAAAGACAAATGCGCAGATGTGGTATTGGATCACCCTTTGACTATTCAAGTACCTCATGCAGTCACAGAAATTCTACATCAGGCCTCCACAAGACATTTAAGTACAGCACGCCTCCCCAAATATGAAGTGGCACTGCTTTCGGCCAGCAATGTCAAGATCAAGAGATGCACAGTGCTGAATCCAGCAACACTACTGCCTTATGATATTGAACCTGACTGTTCAAAAGGAGGGAATGAGAATAAGACAGAGGAGGAACAAAGATCAGAACCTCATGACTGCATAGCAGGGATGGAGCAGGAGATACAACCTGACTGGAAGATACAAGAGGATCCATTACTGAATCCTAATTTTTTATTTTTTACTGATAAAAAATTAGACGGACGTAATTCAATGAACAATAGCTACTGCGCATGTGTAGTAGCTATTGTACGTAATCTAGCTATTGTACGTAATCTGCGTATCGGTTTGATACGTAGATTGCGTATATGCGGTCTTTTAGATATGCGCAGTAGCTATTGTTCATTGAATTACGTCGAAAGGACAACGCTTTGTTTTACCTGCATGAAGCGGTAGGAAAAACTGCAAGGAAAGAAAACTGTTGGATCTGCCCATTACCGCAGAAAAAGCAGGATGGGTAATAGTACCGACACTGAAAGAATTAGCAGAAATACGATGGGATGATGGTGAAAGGGGAAAACATATTAAGAAATATTTAACTGACCCACCCTTCCTGTACACCCCTAGGCTGAGGGGAAAAGTCGATTTTTACATTACCATAGAGCAAATATCTGAGGGAGCACATATCCAAGTTAATGGAGCAAAAATAAGTCCTAAGGAAAGAACAATGGGAAATCTGCCATGCAGTCAAGTTGCTATAAGAGTGGGAGAGGTAAAGTCTAAAAGTAAAGGAGATCCTCCCTTACTGGTTAATGATTGTAAAGGAAGTGTGCAGAGAGTAGGGGTTTGGTTGAAGAAAGATGACCCTGATTGGTTAAATCAATCCACTGTACAAAATTGTACTGGTAATGGCACCCACAAAACTCCAAACGACACCAGAGGGGTGTTTCAGAGAATAGAAGGGATGTGGAGGGGGATTCCCTCATTGCTACCCGAAGACCTCTGTTTCTTTTGTAGGCATAAGGCCTATAAATGGCTCCCATATGGAAGGTATGGAAATTGCACCATTGGAAGAGTCATTCCCAATATATATATTTACACACATCAGGAACTGAAGAACCTCATTGACCCCAATAGATCCCGTCTGCATGAGAGCAACATACTGCACAGGCAAACTAGGAAAATAATTACTAACGCAGGGTCAGCTAGAGAGTTGATTGATGATCCCTGGTATAATAGATTAGGAATAGATTCCCTTTGGGGCTTTCGTAATTATAACCTGTTAACAAGCCTGGCAGAACTTATAGATAGCATTACAGAGATTTATGATGAAACATTCAGATATGTGGGTAAGGAATTGAAGGAGGTCAAAAAGGAAGTCCTGCAGCATAGGATGGTACTAGATTACATGGCTGCGCAGACTGGAGGGTACTGTATGACTCTTAAAACCCAGTACAGCGTACAGTGTTGCACCTTCCTCACTAATGAAACTGATGACCCTGAGAGGGTCATAGACCAACACACACAGGAGGTGGTAAGTTTGAAAGAGCAATTCAAGAAGGATCATTACATCCCAGCCCCTGATTTGTTATGGGGGGGAAGGTGGGACTTCTCCTGGCTCAACCCAAAGAACTGGTTCCATGAAATAACAGGGTGGTTGATGGCAAAAATAGCTGATTTAGTATTATTATTCTATGTACTGATCAAATTATTCTTCTGTTGCTTTACATGTATAAGGAAAAGGCTAAACAAAGGGATATGTGCAACTAAGGAGAAAGTGACACAGAAAAGGCTGTACAAGACCCTGAGGCGTGTCTATGCTGATTCAGACGCAGAAGTGATACGTTTGGCAAAACGTGAGGACGCCCTAGAAAGAGATACAGCACAAAGGAATGGACAAGACAGAGTTGAGCACCCTACACCCTCATCCTAAAAATAGAGAGTACAAGAGATGCCTCTGGGTAAACCAGGACCCTACCATGAAGGGCGGTTATTACCCTCCACCTGGAAGGATATATGGACTTTATCGAGGTGATTAGCACCCCCAAGTGGGGAAAGTATTCACAGGGAACCAGTTTTCGCCAAATTGTGGTCTGGGAGAGAGCCTGAGTTATCCAGTAGTATGGCAGGAAGGAGTTATTTTAGTATAAAAAGGAGGGTTTGTAAGGGTTGAAATGAAGTTATGCGTAAAATAACTAGTACTCCATTTTGTATATCTGTATCCATTTTGTTCTCTGAATTAGTACAGCCAGAAATTCTGATATTTTGTGCATTTAGAACAAATAGAAGGTTATGTGAACAAAACATTTTTGATGTTATGACTAAGCTTGTTTAGAGAAACTTTGCAAAACAGAGCCTCATAAGGGGCCTTGGCCTATGAAGATAACAGTTACTGTCGAACTTGCGGTTAAGAATATTTTATTGTTTTCTTTTGCTAATTAAATTGCTATTTCTTTTCTTTTGCTAACTAAATTCCTTAAACTGGTGTATGTGACAAGCACATTAGAAAAATCAGTATGTTAAGCTAATAAATCACAACTCATTGGAAGACCCAGCTATGCGTGTGTCTGAATCTGACTTCCCCGACCGGCTGTCTGATAGTAAGGTATCTTGACAGAATGAAGATCTTTGTAAGACCCTCTCCGTGGAAGGTCTAGGTGGGGGGACACCTCCAACAGGATATTACTATGGAGAGAGGCAGGGTGTATGGCAACAGTGCTCAGTGCTCTGTATGATCAGTCACACAGCAGTGTTACTACCAGGACTGAGGGCAGTGGCGCACCCAGGGGGGGGTTTCTGGTTGCCCAGAAACCCCCCCAGATTGAAAAATTCAAAAAATATTGAAAAATGAACAAAAAGTGTGAAAATTCAAAAAGGGGGCGTGGCTTCATGGGTGCGTGAAAGGGGCGTGGCTTTATGGACATGTGATCTAGACTGACATGGAAGAAGATGGTCCTGGCCTGTGCTGCATCAGGAAAGCAGGTGGGAATGGTGAATGGGTCACTACAAATACAACAGTACTTATGCACTGATACAGGCTCTGTACATTGTGTAATGTGCTGGTGCTCTACTAATGCATTGTATACTGCTATTACCATTAGATCTCTTATGCACTGATACAGGCTCTGTACATTGTGTAATGTGCTGGTGCTCTACTAATGCATTGTATACTGCTATTACTATTAGATCTGTTCCTTCAATATAAAACTACTATTTTACTGTGTGAAAGAAGTAACTTATAAATCACCTAACAGAAGTAACATCCAACCTTGCACCATAGGATTTCCATAATGAGACTGCTCAGTAATTATTTTGACTAAGAGGCGCCTTTAAAATATAACTGAGACCCTAAATGTGCTTCAGACTGAGAAAGTTTGGGAACCACTCTACTAAATTTTTTTGTGTTTACAAGGAGATTCACAGTTACGTAGTTTTCGTCTTACGTACGTTGCATGCGTAGTAGCTTATTTACGCTATCTACGTACCATTTCAGTACGTATATTGCGTTAGCGTGGTCTTTAATACAGCCCATGAAGAGGTAAAATATCCCTGTAGTATATTTCCTGTACTCAGGACACTGCACAGCTTTAATATAAAATGACAAAACATAAGAGACAAGGATTACTTTTCACAATCAAAAATCAGTTACAATTGTTAGGACTGGAAGTATTTAATTAGTAACCATGGTAGCCTCGCTTTGAAGTGGCTAAACGGTAAACAAAGTATCTTTACTGTTCGGTGAAGATACTTTGTAAAGATACTTTGTTTACCTTTAGTTATCCTTAGTAATCCTTGTCTCTTATGTTTTGTCATTTTATATTAAAGCTGTGCAGTGTCCTGAGTACAGGAAATATACTACAGGGATATTTTACCTCTTCATGGGCTGTATTAAAGACCACGCTTACGCAATATACGTACAGAAATGGTACGTAGATAGCGTAAATAAGCTACTACGCATGCAACGTACGTAAGACGAAAACTACGTAACTGTGAATCTCCTTGTAAACACAAAAAAATTTAGTAGAGTGGTTCCCAAACTTTCTCAGTCTGAAGCACATTTAGGGTCTCAGTTATATTTTAAAGGCGCCTCTTAGTCAAAATAATTACTGAGCAGTCTCATTATGGAAATCCTATGGTGCAAGGTTGGATGTTACTTCTGTTCCCTGACAGTTATACAAAGCAGCAGAATAGACCAATGTGTGACCAGTGTTACAGACATGGCAGAGATTGGCTACCATGAGGATTATGCCTTGTGGCAAAATGTTTCTCATATCGAGTTGTATAGAGTTATATACGTTCCTCATATAGAGTTGTATAGAGTTATATACGTTCCTCATATAGAGTTGTATAGAGTTATATATGTTCCTCATATTGAGTTGTATAGAGTTATATATGTTCCTCATATTGAGTTGTATAGAGTTATATATGTTCCTCATATTGAGTTGTATAGAGTTATATATGTTCCTCATATTGAGTTGTATAGAGTTATATATGTTCCTCATATTGAGTTGTATAGAGTTATATATGTTCCTCATATTGAGTTGTATAGAGTTATATATGTTCCTCATATAGGGCCTGATTCACACTTAAGAATCTTCTTAAAATAAGAACTTAAAGTCACTCCTGGGCAAAACCATGTTGATTGCAGGGGGAATTAATTTAATTGTATTCTTTGCATGCAGGGATATATCTTTGAATTGCTTACTGCACACAGATACTGACCAGCTTTACTATTACACTGTTATTTAGACTTGGGCTGGGAAATATCACCTCTCAACACTAGTACTGTTTGCAACAGATGAAATATGACTCCCCTGAAATCAACATGGTTTAGCCCAGGAGTGACTTTAAGTTCTTATTTTAAGAAGATTCTTAAGTGTGAATCAGGTCCCAAAGTCACAACATCTGCCCGGTGCATGCGCAGAACAGCAGAAACAGTAAAAACAAAGATGGCCGTATGTGTAAGAACGCTGTTCTGCGCATGCGCCGGGCAGATGTTGCTCGGTGTAATCCATGGCTCTGGGTGCCGTGGATCTGGCGTCTGTAACTACGCTGTGGTTACGGAAGCTAGGCGGGGGGTAATTAGGACGGGAGGGCTGGGTTAGGGATGTTACACTCCTGTGTGAGCATAGTTACACACAGTTACACCGGCTGAAGTTAGGGAAGACTTCAGCCGGCGTAACTGTGTCTAACTACTCTCACACAGGGGGAGTGCACCAGAGCTACGCTGGCCGTACTTACAGCCAGACCGCCAGCGTAGCTTTGGATCTGGGCCGAAGTTTCTGTATGAGCTGCTGCAGCTGTGAGCAATGCTCTATACCATTACATGACCTTTATACATAAATGAAAGTACAAACCTACCTGATACTGGATTTTGATGGACTTCTTGCCTTCTACTGTCGCTTCTGGTCGGCAATCCTGGGATAGCGCATTTCCCCTGCATTATACAATACAGAAGCATGACTGACACTGACACACACTCCCACAACTACACTGACACGTAACTGTCACAAAAATACAAATACACATAGCTATTGTCACACACACAAATACACAAAACTATTGACACACACACTCCCACAAATACACATAACTGTTGTCACAAAAATACAAATACCTATTGTCACACACACAAATACACAAGAAAGGCTAGAGGAACTAAACATGTATAGCTTGGAGCAGAGAAGGGAGAGGGGGGACATGATAGCAGCTTTCACATATATCAAGGGTTGTGACCAGCTAGAGGAGGGGGCATTTTTCAAAATAAAAGGTGTAATAGAACACGAGGGTATGAATATAAACTGGAGGGTGGTAGATTCAAAGGAAATGTGCAGAAAAATTACTTCACTGAAAGGGTGATAGATAAATGGAATATTCTCCCATCTGAGGTGGTTGAGGCCAATACAGTAGAACAATTTAAACATGCTTGGGATAAATATAAGGGTATCCTAAATTGTAACCCAAATTGAGGGTAAATAGGGTCTAGGGTCAGTATAGTTTTCAATAAACAAATGGGCAGAGTAGATGGGCCATGTGGCTCTTATCTGCCGTCACTTTCTATGTTTCTATGTTTTTATTGACACACACACACAAATACACACAACTATGATCATACACACACGCTCAACTATTGTCACACACAACTATTGTCACACACAACTATTGTCACACACAACTATTGTCACACACACATAACTTGTCACAAACACAAATACACATAACTATTGTCACACACACAAATACACACAACTATTGTCACACACACATAACTATTGTCACACACAACTATTGTCACACACACATAACTATTGTCACAAACACAAATACACATAACTATTGTCACACACACAAATACACATAACTATTGTAACTCAAACACACACACAAAACACATAACTACTGTCACATGAACAACAGTATAGCCGCACTCACTAAATGTAAACACATATAGCAGCGAATGATGTAAATATAAGTAACACAGATAATGTATTTGTTAAACGAAAGGCACATAAATATGCAAAGCATAAAAAATCACAAATATATTACACATAGACAACAATGTTGCAAATAGTTGTTACAAACACCACATATATAACCAATGCATAGTTTAAAAAAATGGGTAGGGCAACTAAAAATAATAATAAAATAATAATAATTGTCAAATAGAGTCAATAATGTACATAGCAATAGGAAACCTGTACAAATTCAATATTGGGTGTCTCCTGCCACACGGTCTAGGCTGACATCCTAGTGAAATAAATACAAGTGCTAGTCACTAAAGTTGTAAGTTGGAATTCAATGCTATTGATGGTAAAGTTGATGGATGATATATAAATTGGGCTAAAAACACACTGATTTGTCACTAAGCAAAGCAATATGTCCCAAATAGTTGTGAAACAACAGGGATTCTTTTTCCACCAAAAGTTCACTCATTTAAAATGGCTCTTATGATATCCAAGAATTGTATAATGTCCGCAAACATGATGATACGACGGTATCGTGTTTGGAAAAAAGAGTATCCAAGAATATTATAATGTCACTAAAAATTTCCACTTATTTCCGGACAATGAATAAAAGACAGGAAAAATTCAAATGTGTTATAATATCTGCAACCCACGGGTTTAATGACCCTCTGTTGCCTCTTGCAAAGCAATATGTCCCAAATAGATGTGAAACAACAGGGATTCTTTTTCCACTAAAAGTTCACTCATTTAAAATGGCTCTTATGATATCCAAGAATTGTATAATGTCCGCAAACATGATGATACGATGGTATCGTGTTTGGAAAAAAGAGTCCAACAGACCTTATACAATTGATGTGGTCTGAAGTATGTTAACACAAAAAGTGAAAACTTAGTATGACACACAATTTTGTGCCTATATAGTACTTGAGCTCAAATGGATATAGTGCAATGGGTACTCACTGTCCGAAGAAAGCGAGGGGTGGTTGTTAGCAAAAAGCATCGCTATATTGGATTGAGCCGCGGGCAAACTCACATATGGTTTTCTCACTTTAGATGTGTCATCATTGTATACCTACATTCCTCACCTATTAGGGTCTGAGGTCATCATAAGGACTTTGCATCAAGATGTAGCGATCTCTGGGAAACTATGTGATTTTTTGGGTGGATTCTATTTTATTTATTTTAACTCACAATTATTTTTTGTCACAATTATCTTTTATCTTCAACACCTAGGGACGGCCATGGGCACCTGATTCGCACCCTGCTTCGCCAATTTATACATGGCGGAGTTTGAAGAAAAATACATCTGGGGTGGCCCCCATGTGTCGAATCTGGTGTTCTATGGCCAATACATTGACGATCTTTTTATTATTTGGGATGGGGATCTATCATCTGTCACTCAATTCATCTCACATCACAATTATTATAATTTGTCTTTCACTCACTCTTTTCACACATCATCCATGGACTTTCTCGACATTCATATTTTCATCAAAGACAATAAAATCATAACAAAAATTTTTCGGAAGAAGGCGGATGCAAACAACTATTTACATTCCTCTAGTGCGCATTATAAACCTTGGAGGTTAAATGTCCCCAAGAGTCAGATGAGTCGCCTCAGAGATAATTGCACAGAGATTCCAGATTTCGAACAACAACATGCCTCTTTGATGTCTGAGGATTTTGCACAAAGAGGGCACCCTGCCTCTATTATAGAGGAGGCAAAAGACTTTGCCAGAAATTTGGATAAAGAAAGTATAATCAAAGATGTTGTTACCAAACAACACAAATCATCTAAACAAACAAAATAGAACAAAATAGTATCCCTTATTTATCAGCAAGTACAACAATAAATCTTTGAAAATAAACATAATACAAAACAATCTTAAAATGTGACCCTGTTTTAGGACCCCTCTTGTCAAACAAACCCAAAGTTGTTTTTAGAAAAAATAAATCCCTCAAAAACTTTTTGGCTCCAAGTAGCTTACTTACTAAAAGCGTTGAAGACAGTAAACCTTCTTGGCTTCCCGAAAAGGCTATCGGCTGTTTCAGATGCAATGCTTCCACATGCCTTACTTGTAGGTTTATTGTCAACAAATCTAAATCCATCACTTCTAGGGCTAATGGTGCATCTTTTGATTTGAAACAAATTATCAATTTTTCTACTCCCTATGTTATTTACGTCCTTCAGTGTGCGTGTGGCCTCCAATACGTTGGAAGGACCATGCAAACACTGAAGGAACGATTTAGGGAAAATAAGAGTAATATTGAAAAAGGCTTACTCAAGCACAGAGTATCACAGCCGCTGTCTAATGCCGGCAGCTGTGATAGTCTGCTTAAGAGGAGGATGTCACTCACTGACATCCATCCTCTTTCACTGGTTTCCTGACAGGCTGTCTTACATACAGACAACCAATCAGAGCACAGCATGGCAGCCAAGCGGAAGAGAGCAGGGAGCCAATCACTTTCACTTTCATTTTCTTACTGCCGAGGGCTCCCTGCTTTTCAATGGAGGCCTGATCAGCTTCTTCTGGTGAAGGTAACTTTTATTATCTGTCTATATGTCTGTCTGTCTGGTTATCTATTTATCTATCTATATGTCTATCTATCTGTCTGTCTGTCTATCTCATGTCTATCTATCTATCTATCTATCTATCTATCTATCTATCTATCTATCTATCTATCTATCTCATATCTATCTATCTATCTATTCTCATCTCTATACTATTATATTATTATCATATCATTACACAGATACTGACCAGCGTTACTATCACACTGTTATTTATCACCTCTCATCTCTATACTATTATATTATTATCATATCATTACACAGATACTGACCAGCGTTACTATCACACTGTTATTTATCACCTCTCATCTCTATACTATTATATTATTATCATATCATTACACAGATACTGACCAGCGTTACTATCACACTGTTATTTATCACCTCTCATCTCTATACTATTATATTATTATCATATCATTACACAGATACTGACCAGCGTTACTATCACACTGTTATTTATCACCTCTCATCTCTATACTATTATATTATTATCATATCATTACACAGATACTGACCAGCGTTACTATCACACTGTTATTTATCACCTCTCATCTCTATACTATTATATTATTATCATATCATTACACAGATACTGACCAGCGTTACTATCACACTGTTATTTATCACCTCTCATCTCTATACTATTATATTATTATCATATCATTACACAGATACTGACCAGCGTTACTATCACACTGTTATTTATCACCTCTCATCTCTATACTATTATATTATTATCATATCATTACACAGATACTGACCAGCGTTACTATCACACTGTTATTTATCACCTCTCATCTCTATACTATTATATTATTATCATATCATTACACAGATACTGACCAGCGTTACTATCACACTGTTATTTATCACCTCTCATCTCTATACTATTATATTATTATCATATCATTACACAGATACTGACCAGCGTTACTATCACACTGTTATTTATCACCTCTCATCTCTATACTATTATATTATTATCATATCATTACACAGATACTGACCAGCGTTACTATCACACTGTTATTTATCACCTCTCATCTCTATACTATTATATTATTATCATATCATTACACAGATACTGACCAGCGTTACTATCACACTGTTATTTATCACCTCTCATCTCTATACTATTATATTATTATCATATCATTACACAGATACTGACCAGCGTTACTATCACACTGTTATTTATCACCTCTCATCTCTATACTATTATATTATTATCATATCATTACACAGATACTGACCAGCGTTACTATCACACTGTTATTTATCACCTCTCATCTCTATACTATTATATTATTATCATATCATTACACAGATACTGACCAGCGTTACTATCACACTGTTATTTATCACCTCTCATCTCTATACTATTATATTATTATCATATCATTACACAGATACTGACCAGCGTTACTATCACACTGTTATTTATCACCTCTCATCTCTATACTATTATATTATTATCATATCATTACACAGATACTGACCAGCGTTACTATCACACTGTTATTTATCACCTCTCATCTCTATACTATTATATTATTATCATATCATTACACAGATACTGACCAGCGTTACTATCACACTGTTATTTATCACCTCTCATCTCTATACTATTATATTATTATCATATCATTACACAGATACTGACCAGCGTTACTATCACACTGTTATTTATCACCTCTCATCTCTATACTATTATATTATTATCATATCATTACACAGATACTGACCAGCGTTACTATCACACTGTTATTTATCACCTCTCATCTCTATACTATTATATTATTATCATATCATTACACAGATACTGACCAGCGTTACTATCACACTGTTATTTATCACCTCTCATCTCTATACTATTATATTATTATCATATCATTACACAGATACTGACCAGCGTTACTATCACACTGTTATTTATCACCTCTCATCTCTATACTATTATATTATTATCATATCATTACACAGATACTGACCAGCGTTACTATCACACTGTTATTTATCACCTCTCATCTCTATACTATTATATTATTATCATATCATTACACAGATACTGACCAGCGTTACTATCACACTGTTATTTATCACCTCTCATCTCTATACTATTATATTATTATCATATCATTACACAGATACTGACCAGCGTTACTATCACACTGTTATTTATCACCTCTCATCTCTATACTATTATATTATTATCATATCATTACACAGATACTGACCAGCGTTACTATCACACTGTTATTTATCACCTCTCATCTCTATACTATTATATTATTATCATATCATTACACAGATACTGACCAGCGTTACTATCACACTGTTATTTATCACCTCTCATCTCTATACTATTATATTATTATCATATCATTACACAGATACTGACCAGCGTTACTATCACACTGTTATTTATCACCTCTCATCTCTATACTATTATATTATTATCATATCATTACACAGATACTGACCAGCGTTACTATCACACTGTTATTTATCACCTCTCATCTCTATACTATTATATTATTATCATATCATTACACAGATACTGACCAGCGTTACTATCACACTGTTATTTATCACCTCTCATCTCTATACTATTATATTATTATCATATCATTACACAGATACTGACCAGCGTTACTATCACACTGTTATTTATCACCTCTCATCTCTATACTATTATATTATTATCATATCATTACACAGATACTGACCAGCGTTACTATCACACTGTTATTTATCACCTCTCATCTCTATACTATTATATTATTATCATATCATTACACAGATACTGACCAGCGTTACTATCACACTGTTATTTATCACCTCTCATCTCTATACTATTATATTATTATCATATCATTACACAGATACTGACCAGCGTTACTATCACACTGTTATTTATCACCTCTCATCTCTATACTATTATATTATTATCATATCATTACACAGATACTGACCAGCGTTACTATCACACTGTTATTTATCACCTCTCATCTCTATACTATTATATTATTATCATATCATTACACAGATACTGACCAGCGTTACTATCACACTGTTATTTATCACCTCTCATCTCTATACTATTATATTATTATCATATCATTACACAGATACTGACCAGCGTTACTATCACACTGTTATTTATCACCTCTCATCTCTATACTATTATATTATTATCATATCATTACACAGATACTGACCAGCGTTACTATCACACTGTTATTTATCACCTCTCATCTCTATACTATTATATTATTATCATATCATTACACAGATACTGACCAGCGTTACTATCACACTGTTATTTATCACCTCTCATCTCTATACTATTATATTATTATCATATCATTACACAGATACTGACCAGCGTTACTATCACACTGTTATTTATCACCTCTCATCTCTATACTATTATATTATTATCATATCATTACACAGATACTGACCAGCGTTACTATCACACTGTTATTTATCACCTCTCATCTCTATACTATTATATTATTATCATATCATTACACAGATACTGACCAGCGTTACTATCACACTGTTATTTATCACCTCTCATCTCTATACTATTATATTATTATCATATCATTACACAGATACTGACCAGCGTTACTATCACACTGTTATTTATCACCTCTCATCTCTATACTATTATATTATTATCATATCATTACACAGATACTGACCAGCGTTACTATCACACTGTTATTTATCACCTCTCATCTCTATACTATTATATTATTATCATATCATTACACAGATACTGACCAGCGTTACTATCACACTGTTATTTATCACCTCTCATCTCTATACTATTATATTATTATCATATCATTACACAGATACTGACCAGCGTTACTATCACACTGTTATTTATCACCTCTCATCTCTATACTATTATATTATTATCATATCATTACACAGATACTGACCAGCGTTACTATCACACTGTTATTTATCACCTCTCATCTCTATACTATTATATTATTATCATATCATTACACAGATACTGACCAGCGTTACTATCACACTGTTATTTATCACCTCTCATCTCTATACTATTATATTATTATCATATCATTACACAGATACTGACCAGCGTTACTATCACACTGTTATTTATCACCTCTCATCTCTATACTATTATATTATTATCATATCATTACACAGATACTGACCAGCGTTACTATCACACTGTTATTTATCACCTCTCATCTCTATACTATTATATTATTATCATATCATTACACAGATACTGACCAGCGTTACTATCACACTGTTATTTATCACCTCTCATCTCTATACTATTATATTATTATCATATCATTACACAGATACTGACCAGCGTTACTATCACACTGTTATTTATCACCTCTCATCTCTATACTATTATATTATTATCATATCATTACACAGATACTGACCAGCGTTACTATCACACTGTTATTTATCACCTCTCATCTCTATACTATTATATTATTATCATATCATTACACAGATACTGACCAGCGTTACTATCACACTGTTATTTATCACCTCTCATCTCTATACTATTATATTATTATCATATCATTACACAGATACTGACCAGCGTTACTATCACACTGTTATTTA
Organism: Limnodynastes dumerilii; assembly: GCA_011038615.1. NCBI lineage: Eukaryota > Metazoa > Chordata > Amphibia > Anura > Limnodynastidae > Limnodynastes > Limnodynastes dumerilii. The sequence goes on along the minus strand of WWET01003552.1, from coordinate 27,329 downwards.
TCACCTCTCATCTCTATACTATTATATTATTATCATATCATTACACAGATACTGACCAGCGTTACTATCACACTGTTATTTATCACCTCTCATCTCTATACTATTATATTATTATCATATCATTACACAGATACTGACCAGCGTTACTATCACACTGTTATTTATCACCTCTCATCTCTATACTATTATATTATTATCATATCATTACACAGATACTGACCAGCGTTACTATCACACTGTTATTTATCACCTCTCATCTCTATACTATTATATTATTATCATATCATTACACAGATACTGACCAGCGTTACTATCACACTGTTATTTATCACCTCTCATCTCTATACTATTATATTATTATCATATCATTACACAGATACTGACCAGCGTTACTATCACACTGTTATTTATCACCTCTCATCTCTATACTATTATATTATTATCATATCATTACACAGATACTGACCAGCGTTACTATCACACTGTTATTTATCACCTCTCATCTCTATACTATTATATTATTATCATATCATTACACAGATACTGACCAGCGTTACTATCACACTGTTATTTATCACCTCTCATCTCTATACTATTATATTATTATCATATCATTACACAGATACTGACCAGCGTTACTATCACACTGTTATTTATCACCTCTCATCTCTATACTATTATATTATTATCATATCATTACACAGATACTGACCAGCGTTACTATCACACTGTTATTTATCACCTCTCATCTCTATACTATTATATTATTATCATATCATTACACAGATACTGACCAGCGTTACTATCACACTGTTATTTATCACCTCTCATCTCTATACTATTATATTATTATCATATCATTACACAGATACTGACCAGCGTTACTATCACACTGTTATTTATCACCTCTCATCTCTATACTATTATATTATTATCATATCATTACACAGATACTGACCAGCGTTACTATCACACTGTTATTTATCACCTCTCATCTCTATACTATTATATTATTATCATATCATTACACAGATACTGACCAGCGTTACTATCACACTGTTATTTATCACCTCTCATCTCTATACTATTATATTATTATCATATCATTACACAGATACTGACCAGCGTTACTATCACACTGTTATTTATCACCTCTCATCTCTATACTATTATATTATTATCATATCATTACACAGATACTGACCAGCGTTACTATCACACTGTTATTTATCACCTCTCATCTCTATACTATTATATTATTATCATATCATTACACAGATACTGACCAGCGTTACTATCACACTGTTATTTATCACCTCTCATCTCTATACTATTATATTATTATCATATCATTACACAGATACTGACCAGCGTTACTATCACACTGTTATTTATCACCTCTCATCTCTATACTATTATATTATTATCATATCATTACACAGATACTGACCAGCGTTACTATCACACTGTTATTTATCACCTCTCATCTCTATACTATTATATTATTATCATATCATTACACAGATACTGACCAGCGTTACTATCACACTGTTATTTATCACCTCTCATCTCTATACTATTATATTATTATCATATCATTACACAGATACTGACCAGCGTTACTATCACACTGTTATTTATCACCTCTCATCTCTATACTATTATATTATTATCATATCATTACACAGATACTGACCAGCGTTACTATCACACTGTTATTTATCACCTCTCATCTCTATACTATTATATTATTATCATATCATTACACAGATACTGACCAGCGTTACTATCACACTGTTATTTATCACCTCTCATCTCTATACTATTATATTATTATCATATCATTACACAGATACTGACCAGCGTTACTATCACACTGTTATTTATCACCTCTCATCTCTATACTATTATATTATTATCATATCATTACACAGATACTGACCAGCGTTACTATCACACTGTTATTTATCACCTCTCATCTCTATACTATTATATTATTATCATATCATTACACAGATACTGACCAGCGTTACTATCACACTGTTATTTATCACCTCTCATCTCTATACTATTATATTATTATCATATCATTACACAGATACTGACCAGCGTTACTATCACACTGTTATTTATCACCTCTCATCTCTATACTATTATATTATTATCATATCATTACACAGATACTGACCAGCGTTACTATCACACTGTTATTTATCACCTCTCATCTCTATACTATTATATTATTATCATATCATTACACAGATACTGACCAGCGTTACTATCACACTGTTATTTATCACCTCTCATCTCTATACTATTATATTATTATCATATCATTACACAGATACTGACCAGCGTTACTATCACACTGTTATTTATCACCTCTCATCTCTATACTATTATATTATTATCATATCATTACACAGATACTGACCAGCGTTACTATCACACTGTTATTTATCACCTCTCATCTCTATACTATTATATTATTATCATATCATTACACAGATACTGACCAGCGTTACTATCACACTGTTATTTATCACCTCTCATCTCTATACTATTATATTATTATCATATCATTACACAGATACTGACCAGCGTTACTATCACACTGTTATTTATCACCTCTCATCTCTATACTATTATATTATTATCATATCATTACACAGATACTGACCAGCGTTACTATCACACTGTTATTTATCACCTCTCATCTCTATACTATTATATTATTATCATATCATTACACAGATACTGACCAGCGTTACTATCACACTGTTATTTATCACCTCTCATCTCTATACTATTATATTATTATCATATCATTACACAGATACTGACCAGCGTTACTATCACACTGTTATTTATCACCTCTCATCTCTATACTATTATATTATTATCATATCATTACACAGATACTGACCAGCGTTACTATCACACTGTTATTTATCACCTCTCATCTCTATACTATTATATTATTATCATATCATTACACAGATACTGACCAGCGTTACTATCACACTGTTATTTATCACCTCTCATCTCTATACTATTATATTATTATCATATCATTACACAGATACTGACCAGCGTTACTATCACACTGTTATTTATCACCTCTCATCTCTATACTATTATATTATTATCATATCATTACACAGATACTGACCAGCGTTACTATCACACTGTTATTTATCACCTCTCATCTCTATACTATTATATTATTATCATATCATTACACAGATACTGACCAGCGTTACTATCACACTGTTATTTATCACCTCTCATCTCTATACTATTATATTATTATCATATCATTACACAGATACTGACCAGCGTTACTATCACACTGTTATTTATCACCTCTCATCTCTATACTATTATATTATTATCATATCATTACACAGATACTGACCAGCGTTACTATCACACTGTTATTTATCACCTCTCATCTCTATACTATTATATTATTATCATATCATTACACAGATACTGACCAGCGTTACTATCACACTGTTATTTATCACCTCTCATCTCTATACTATTATATTATTATCATATCATTACACAGATACTGACCAGCGTTACTATCACACTGTTATTTATCACCTCTCATCTCTATACTATTATATTATTATCATATCATTACACAGATACTGACCAGCGTTACTATCACACTGTTATTTATCACCTCTCATCTCTATACTATTATATTATTATCATATCATTACACAGATACTGACCAGCGTTACTATCACACTGTTATTTATCACCTCTCATCTCTATACTATTATATTATTATCATATCATTACACAGATACTGACCAGCGTTACTATCACACTGTTATTTATCACCTCTCATCTCTATACTATTATATTATTATCATATCATTACACAGATACTGACCAGCGTTACTATCACACTGTTATTTATCACCTCTCATCTCTATACTATTATATTATTATCATATCATTACACAGATACTGACCAGCGTTACTATCACACTGTTATTTATCACCTCTCATCTCTATACTATTATATTATTATCATATCATTACACAGATACTGACCAGCGTTACTATCACACTGTTATTTATCACCTCTCATCTCTATACTATTATATTATTATCATATCATTACACAGATACTGACCAGCGTTACTATCACACTGTTATTTATCACCTCTCATCTCTATACTATTATATTATTATCATATCATTACACAGATACTGACCAGCGTTACTATCACACTGTTATTTATCACCTCTCATCTCTATACTATTATATTATTATCATATCATTACACAGATACTGACCAGCGTTACTATCACACTGTTATTTATCACCTCTCATCTCTATACTATTATATTATTATCATATCATTACACAGATACTGACCAGCGTTACTATCACACTGTTATTTATCACCTCTCATCTCTATACTATTATATTATTATCATATCATTACACAGATACTGACCAGCGCTACTATTACACTATTATTTAGACTTGCACTAGGAAACATCACCTCTCCACTTTAATACTGTTTGCAATGGTGTAACTTTCCTCCTGTTTTCCTCTTAATTTCATGCTTTTGGATCTGTTCCAATTACATTATCACAGAATCGTGTATAAATAAAGTTATAATGGAGAAAAATACATATCTAGAGGGACCTTCGTAATTGCTGCCTTAGAGAGTTGTACAGCTGCTGAATGGTGAGTGAATGTGGTGTCAAAGCAATGTGCACTCTGGGCTATTAAAAGACTTCAGGGATTGCAAAACATGGTATAAATACATGGTATAAATACATGGTAACTACTAAATAAACCTGTGAAGTACTATGCATTACACTCAGGCTTTTCAAACCATTGTATCTCCTGGATTTTATTGTAAATTGCAATTGTCAGACTATCCACAAATCTTCTCGGTAAGTATAAATATAGTTACTGCATTTATTCAGACAATTCTGTAGCTTTCTATAATAATTTCTTTATGCATGTCATGAGGATAACCATGTACCAACGTGTCCTCTTATAACTGTCTTTCTTCAGCCGGCGTAAGGAAGGGGCTATACGCCCGCACAGGGGGAGGGCCAGGGGGAGGCAGCGATGTAACGCTGAGCGTTAGCACGCTCAGCGCTACATCGTACCTCTGGATCAGGCCCAATGATACAAGATCACACAAAGAGCCTTATTCACACCTAAGAAGCTTCTTACGTACCAGTTAGGTACGTAGTTTGTCTCTGTGTGGTCTATAAAGTAGTAGTTTAGTTGGCAAGAGGTTGCCTGAAGCCGCCTGGATAATTTTTGTCCAACGTCATTTGTGTTTTAGAATAACAGTTTAGGATTTTCCTAGAGTTTGCAACTGCAATAAGTGAATGAAAATGTAAGTCATTATATACAGCTAGGCCCAAATACAACTATCCCTGCCATAGAGCTTTTTTCACGACATGATGAGGAAGCTAGAGTGTAGTAAATAATTAAAACTTTGTTTACTTTCCATTTAGCAGCTGCCAACTTCCTGCAGAGATCAGACAATGGAGCTGACTTTCCCCATTCAATTCACTGATGAGTTACACAATCTCTCTGTTCCATTTTTGGGTGGAAAGGTTTAATTGGGCAAATCTATGTATATTTCTGCATTTGAAATACACACTTTTTAATAATCTCCATCAAAGTATTTTTTATTACTACTAATTTGTTTCATCTTGTAAATGATTATATGCTATGACTCTTTCTCATTTTAAATTCAGACAGAAAGGTTATACTGTAGGACAACCTCTTTGCAATTCCATAATGGTCAATTCTACCACATTCTACTACAATACGAGTCAGACGTCGGTTTCCATCGCCAGTCTGATGGTCAACCAGAAGATCATCTTTCAGACCATAACAATCATCTGCTTATGTTCCTTCATTTTCTTTATCTCTGTGATCCTGCGTGTTTTCTTCACCACTCCCCATGTCCGCGACAAAGCCCGATACATCCTCTTTGCTCACATGTTGATAAATGACACATTATACCTTGTTGAAGGTGTCATTCTTCTTGTGGCTTCTCTGTCCTTGGTCTACATGCCGCTGCCAGTTTGTTTTGTATTTGTTACATTTGCGACAGCGTCATTTACAATTACTCCATACAATTTGGCGGCTATGGCTTTGGAACGCTATGTTGCTATTTGTTTCCCACTGAGACACGTCAAACTTTGTACTGCACAAAGATCAAATTATGCCATCGCCTTCATATGGATAATGGGTTTAATGCCCAATTTAGTTGATCTTCTTATCTTGAGTACCTCAAGTGAAAAGACAATTTTCTCTGTGAACGTTATTTGCAGCCAGGAACAAATAACAGTGAAAGCAGTGCAACGTCTAATTAGATACTACACCCTCCTCATTAGCCTGATTCTAGTGGGGCTCATAATTGTGTTCACCTACATCCGAGTGATGTTAATTGCGAGGAAAGTGAGTTCAGGCAGCAGTTCTGCCTCCAAAGCTGGTAAAACCGTCATGCTCCATGCGTTTCAGTTTCTGTTATGTTTGCTTTCTTTAACGTACTCATTTTTTCAAGAATATTATAAATACTATGTCTACTTACCTACCCTTAACTTTATCCTGCTAACATGTCTACCGAGGTTTCTCAGTCCGGTCATTTATGGGTTAAGGGACAAAGTGTTCAGAAAATGTTTTCCAAAATTTGCAAAAACATTTTGTTAAATTACATTTTTATTTTTAAGTAGACCTATAGTATAATATTTATGTGTGAATTTAAGCATAGTCACGAATGCCTTAAACAGCTTATAATATACATTTGAAATGTCTATTACAGAAGTAAATAAATATACTTATATTAAAAATTATTTCTACGTTTATATGTGTGCATAAGTAAAATGAAACAATTATAAAAGATGAGAGATTTTACGATGACCACTAAGAAATATTCAAATAACTTACTAAGGCTGCATTTATATGAATCATTTGTAGTATAAAATAGTGCTATAATGCTTTAATAATTAATAATTATGATAATGATCTCAATAATGTTTAAATAATCTAAGGAATCAGTTGATCAAGTATTTTTTTGTTAAAATATATAGCAACAACATTATATCCGTGCTGTAGCCACACCAGTAATAGATATTAATAATGGCATAAACTACAAAAAAACGGACTTATACTTAATACGCTGTCATAAGCCTGCCTTAACTGCGACGGGCGGATCAGCGGTC
>WWET01003551.1:161449-171835 GCA_011038615.1 Limnodynastes dumerilii | reverse complement strand
ATAAATAAATAAATAAATACTAAAACACTGGTTTGACATAAATTTCAAACATATTTTATTATGAGGATTTTCAAAAAGTTTAATTTTTCATAAGTAAAGCATATCATAGCTAAATATTATGTACATTTGTTTTGTCAATCACCAAAGAATACTCACGCAAATCATAACCCTATTTTTTATTATACATTAAAGTAAAATAATCCTGCACTTATGCCAGGATGACTGGGGACAGAAAATAACTTTACTGTCCTTTATACCTATTTCACCATACACAAATGATTGCACTTCTGTAGCGACTAAGTTCTACTTATGTTTGCAATTGGATTGCTCTTAAAGAAAAAATATTGGCATGCTGTATTTCCAAACAAAGGATGCATTTTTTTTTATTTTTAGGTTTGGTTTAGTCTGAATATGTACATTATTACCTAGTTCAAAATGTGAATTAAATGATTGATATTTAAATTTAAAGTCAGCTTGAATTGGACATATTCCTATAATTTTTTTTATACTTCTACTACTACTACTACTACTACTACTACTACTACTACTACTACTACTACTACTACTAATTATTATTATTATTATATCATTATACTGTAGCATTCTATTGTATATATTTTCACATCTATGGAAGTCTTTGATTTTATTATCATTAATTTTTTCCTGAAGATGCATAAAAATATTAGCGGAACAAGAGATGCATCTACAGTCCATCATAAAAACACAGAAACATAGAATGTGATAACAGATAACAGTCACTGGGCCCATCTAACCTTCCCATTTTTTTCTTATTTTTGAAAACATAGACACTTTTTAGTTTTAGATTTGAATTGTCTCTACCATCTTTGATGGAAGGTTTTTTGACGTATCAGCTAGGCTTTCAATGAAGTAGTTCAATACAGTATCTCACATTTCTTCTAAACCTACTACACACCAATGCCAGTGATGCCCTTGTATTCTAATACTCTTCATCATTTGAATAATGCAATACATATATAAACCAATACCTATATCTATAACCCTTCTATGATAACAATTTCTTTCTTTTTTGCTTCAACAATGCATATTTTGGCCCTGGGCATGTTGTGTGACGCAGGTCATTCACCCTTTTCATTTTCCTTCTTTGCACGGTGTGTAATGAATTTTAGTTGCCATTAATGCTATATTCAGACTTTGAGAAACACAGAAAAAATAAGAGCCATCAAATAAGTCAATCAGTTGCAGCATTTATCCCTTTTAGAATTGTAAGGCAAAAGTAAAAATGTTCTTCATGATGTAACTGTCAAATTTGTCAATTCAATAGCCAGTAAAAAAAAAATATCTAAAAATAAATAATACATCAAAAACAAGCACACATTGGGGCATATTGCAGATTCCCAGGTCTTAGAAACTGCCCTGTAAAAAGTAGATACACTGAATTAAAATGACCTATTACAATCAAGGATAAAGTTTTTTCCAACGTGGGAAGGCATATTAATATATACTTGTATTTTATCAAAATTTTACAGGAAACTAAAATTTTCTTAATCAATTCCTCCTCTGTATATCATGGTATAATATAATATCTAATAACAGTTAAAATTCAGAAAAATGTTCAAGTCTGATCATTCCCCTATTAGGAAATACCTCATGAATGTAAGAAGTCATTATATCAGGGGGAATCTGTTTCCAGAAGCTTGGTTTGTTTTCAGGTTCGTTATGACAGGAAACAACAGGTTGCTGGAGGGTTAAGCCAGAGATGACTTTAACCTATTATTTAGGGTGGAATTACGGCAGTATTCTGCATTACGCTTGTGCACAATGAAAAGGAGAACAAAAAGTCAGATGTAATCCCCTGTGTTTTCCTCCATGAACTAATGTTATTTAAATGAAAAAGTGGGCAATTTAGTGCTTCTGTTGGGTGCAGTAGCAGTCCGAATTCCCTGCACTTCCTCCAAACTCTTTCACCAGCTCAGTCTAAAGACTGTCTCACATGTGTATAGAGCCTAAAGATCTCCAAATAGACACAGTACACATTTGTAGATAGTAAAATATGTCCTTCCATTATTGATCTGACATATTAGGAGCTGTAAAAGATCACAGACAGTTTCAAAAGATTTTTTGGACAGTACACATTGGTAAAATATCTGGTGAAGTGTTTTTTTGATTGTGCGATTGGAAAGATTATCTGTTGAAAGAGCCCCAGTGTGTAACCACCTTAAGTGTGAGACAAAGAAGATTTTCAATCATTAGTGGGCCTAATTTGTATTAAATTAAATATCCAAATATCCAAATATTAAAATGATGAATTATTTCATTTTTAAAATATATTTCTGGTAATATACTCCACTAATACTTTTTTATTTTTTATTTTATTAGCAGTGTATTACCACACAGTATGCTCAGAATTTTTTTTAAATAGGAATAAAGATTTTTAAGGGCTGTTATTTGACTAAATAAAAAACCTATTTGAAACATACAAACTGTATAGGCTGCTACATTAACCCTCGCAGCCTCTGTCCATACCAATCTGTTTGCGTGTTTCGAATGACCGCACAATTTCAGAATGTCCTATCCAGAATGGAGACTTTCGCAAAGTGGAATTGCGCTTCAATCCACAAAACTTTGGGTCCTGTTTGTCTATGCACTATTTGCTGCTTAAAATTAAGCTCTGTCGATTTAATGCTTAGTCCTTTCTTTGGTCTTGTTGCTCAATGGGCCTGATTCAGAGATGCGATTGCGAAAAGATCGCAAATATACGCACCTTAGCTAAGATCTTAGCAGGTTCCAGCCCACTGCAAAAACAGACACTCCCCTTGCAAACAGCGGTGGATCTTAAACTTAGACCACCATTGACTAGCCCTAACTCTGCGCTGTCATTTGGGATCTTAAGTGACGTGGGATTGTTCATTTAAGATCCAAAGTGTCAGCCCGCGCCCACTTTCCCTCATTTCCCTGCCTCCCCCCGCCCATTTCCATGCAAATCCTTAAGATCTTAAAGATTCGCAGCACTTAAAATCTTAAGTGCTTGCGATCGATTCAGACATACGCTCTTAGCGAATTTACGCTCCTAACCGCTACGTACATAGCGTTGCACTATTACTACGCATGCGCAGTTTTGCGAATTTTCTAAGATATTAAATATACGCTCCTAAGTGCCATGGAAATCGTATCTCTGAATCAGGCCCAATATGTATATCCTCTTTCTTTTATTTACACATACATATTCCCATAGCATTAGCTATGTTAAATTTGTGTATGCATCCTCTTTACTCATTCTGCCAATAACTACTTTCTACAGTTTACACCTAGATCAGTGTTTTTGACAATAATGCATTTTAAAAGTCACATTTCTTCATGTATATACTTTCTATTGATTAATGCATTTTTTGGTCTTTTTCTGAGATCTAAAAAAAATGATATTGCCTATTTGTTACATCTGTTTTGCCTCTCCTCGCTGTGCTCCCGCTCTGGCCGACGCACTGCTTACCTTAGTTCCGGACATCACTGCAGACGCTCCGTTGCATGCCTCACATGGCATGCAAACAGCTCCACGTGTGTCTTGGCAGTCCGTGGGACGCGTTTTCCTCCTTCACTGCAGTTCCCCGTTAGAGGGAAGCACCTATCTCTGCTCCCGCTGCGGGCCAATCATATTTCTGCAGCCTCTAATTAAATCCTTCCCTCTCTATGCCTGGCGTCGATTATAGTTTCTGTCCTCAGTACTATAGTCAGCTATTCTTGTGTGCCTAGTGCTTTTTCCTAGTGATCTGAACGTTGATTGCCCATTTATTCCTGTCTTTTTCCTGCCTGATTTATTTATTGTGTCTAGTCCCTATTCTCCCTCCTGCGTGTATTCTTTTCTCCTCTCCCATTTTTTGCCAGCCCTTTTCCTGGAGTGCATGTCTGTGTTACTCCTTCGGGGGTCCCGTCGTATGTTTGTGCGTGTGCGAGCCCTACTCCGTCTTCTCCTGTCCTGTATAATTTGTTTTTATTGATGAACAACAGATAACATACATGTCACCACATAGAAGTTACAAAATGCAGCAATATTACCAATACATGGCAAGGCAAGCATGAAGTACAATACGATACAGTAGTGCAAGAGTGTGGCAGTACATCATCTGGGTCAGTGGTCCCAGACCTGGAAAGTAAAGCCCACCACCGGGTGGACTGTTATGACTTTTGGTCTCCTATGGGAGGGGAGTCCCAGAAATGCAGCCAAAGTAGTCACACCACATGCTGATGCTTCCAACCCCAGCCATCTCGGGCCCTTCTTGGTTGCAAACCAAGCTATAGCTTGGCCTAGGTGGGAACCACGCCTGCCATTGTCAATTGGTCTGCACAGATTTGTAAAGCTGGTCCTAGGGGGTTTTGTACGCCACACAAATTTAATAAACCATCTATGAATTTGGATCAATGTATGCCTGGGGACCAATACAGGGAGGGTCTGGAAGAGGTAGAGTAGCTTTGGCAGGACATTCATTTTTATTGCCACTATTCTGCCCAGCCAGGAGATATATAGTGACTGCCACCTGGACATATCCGCTTTAATAGATTTAAGATGTGGGGGAAAATTAGCCTGGAAGAGGGTACTATACTCACGTGCATTATAGACCCCCAGATATTTTATTTTGTCCCGGCACCAGTGAACAGAGAAATTGCTTTTTAGTTGATTGACAGAAGGCCGGGGGATGTGTATGGGAAGCGCTTCAGTTTTGATAAGATTAATTTTATATCCCGAGAGGGAGCTGTATTGTGCGAGGATAGTATAGAGGTTCGGGAGAGAAATGTGAGGGGAGGTGAGGGTAAGAAGAACATCATCTGCGAAAAGCGATATTTTATATTCATCTCCCCCCACCTCCACTCCTTTGACATCAAGGACAGTTCTAATTTTTGCCGCAAGAGGTTCGATGACTAGCGCAAAAATCAGGGGTGATTAGAGGCAGCCCTGCCTTGTACCGTTGGTGATATCTAGGTTTGATGTATAAAGCGCCTGGATACCTCTAAGAAAGTTCCCCTTGAATCCAAAATGGAGAAGCGTTGCCAGCATGAATGACCAGTCAATGTAGTCAAACACCTTTTCCGCGTCTAAGGATAACAAAAGTGTCGGGGTGCGGCGTGAGTTGATGATATGAATCAGGCTAATTACTCAGCGGGTATTGTCCTACCAGGGATGAAGCCCACGTGGTCGGCGTGTATCAGGTGAGGGAGGACCCCGTTTAGTCTCATGGCAAGGATTTAGCGTATAATTTGATATCCACATTAAGTAAGGATAAAGGGCGGTAATGGACACAATTGGTGGGGTCCTTCCCTTTCTAAGGGATAACTATTAATCGGGCCTCTAATGCCCCCCTTGAGAATGACCCTCCTTTTAGGACTTCGTTGAACAGTGAGACTAAATGTGGGGTGAGGGTACCAGCAAAGGCTTTGTAGTAGGGGGCAGAAAAGCCGTCTGGCCCAGGGGCCTTAGAGGATTTTAGATTTTTAATTGCACCTAGGACCTCCTCCTCTGTGATTGGCGTATTTAGGGTGGTAGGGGCTTTTCTGGTTAGTCTAGGGAGGTTACTCGCTCGCAGAAAGTCTTGCACCAACTGTGGATTAGGGGGGGGGGTATGCTCATGGCGGGATCTGTTGTATAGTGTAGAATAGTAGTTGAGGAAGTGCGTAGTGATACCTGTAGGATCCCGGATTAAGTTACCCCCAGCAGATTTAAGGGCTAGGACATTGCTCCTTGATGTTTTACGTCTGAGCCTGGAGGCCAACAATCTGTCTGCCTTGTCCCCTTTTTCATAGAATGTCTGTTGAACTTCACAGGACAGAATTAGGAGGGTGCTATGATCAAGATGGTGGCAGCAGAGCGGGGGAGATGGGAACCCAGGTGCTGTCCCTTGGAATTGAGGCTGCTGGGCCCTGAGGCTAAAATGGCGGACCTCTGCAGGACTGTAATAGCGGGCAGCCCAACAAACAGGGATCCAGGGCGGCAGAGAGCAGCAACCGCAGGCGTTGTGAGGTCCCCTCTGACCTGGTGGATCCTGCAATGCTGTGTAGGGTGCACGTGGAGGTGTAGGCCCGGCTGTCGGTGGGCGCCCGCTGTTCCCGATGCGTGCCCAGCTGGAGCGGTGTGGCGGGGAAGTAGACCCGAAGGCTGATGCGCTGCAGACCTGCAGGGTAGTAGGCGGGAGTCCCCTCCAATGATCACAGGATGTTGTGGTCCCGGCAGCCGCTTCCCCCTCGAACGAAGGTGGAGAAAGGCCCTGGGCCCTCTTGCCTGATTTATCTACTGTGTCCAGTCCCTAGTCTCCCTCCTTCGTGTATTCTCCTCTCCCATCTGCCAGCCCCTTTCCTGGAGTGTATGCTATGTTACCCCTTTGGGGGTCCCGCCGTATGTTTGTGCGTGTGCGAGCCCTTGGCCATCTAGTCCTGTCCTGTGAACCATCTTTCGTCTATCGTACCTGGTTCAGTGTTAATTATCGTCCGTCGCAGGATAGTTCCTTCCGACCTCCCCTGCCCCCTCTTTCCTGGAATGAACCTCTCTCCCTTTTTGGGTACTCACCTCGGGCGTCTTACTTCTTTTTCCCACGGGTCTGGTTCAACGGGGCACGACCAGGTTATTGGGCCGCCGCCAATTCCATCCCCACCATCAGGGGCTCTGGTGAAAACCCCCCGATAATAAAGACCATGTGCCCCGGTAGTCGACTCTATCTCTTTCTCCCGTGGTCACCTCGGTTCTCACCGAGGTAATCCCAGGGTACCACACCAATTTACTAATCTCTCCATGACCACTTCAGTTCTCATTGAGGTAAACCCGGAGTGTCATAACATTATAATCGGCCAAACCATAACTATCGGGATGGAGTCCTCCATGGCGGAAGCCATAAACGCCTTAATCTCCCAGGTCTCCAGTGTGGGACAGATGGTTCAGAGTCTTACTAATAAAGTTAACGATCTGGAAGAAGCCATCTCAGCTGTGCGAGCCTCAGTCAATATTCCTCAAGCCCAAGCCCCTGCCCCAGTAGTACCACCTCCGGCGTCCACGGATATTAAAGTCAATCTACCGGATGGATTTTCAGGAGACCGTAGACAGTTACACATCTTCAAGGAGAGCTACCATCTGTACTTCCGCCTCCGACCCAATGCTTCTGGAACCGAACGTCAACGAGTTGACTTAATCATTACCCTTCTCCAGGGAGATGCCTGGGCGTTCAGCTTGCATCCGGAAGATCCGGCTCTCCAAATGGTGGATTCATTCTTTGAAGCCTTGGGCCTACTATATGAGGACCCGGATCGAGCAGCCACAACTGAGGCAAAACTTCGGTCCCTGCGCCAGGGACGAAGGGCGGTGGAAGAATACAGCTCTGAATTCTGCCGTTGGGCTAATGATTTTGGGTGGAATGACCCAGCCTTGTGCAGTTAATTTTGCATTGGACTGTCGGATCAAGTAAAGGGTGCTATTTTCCAGTTTCCCGCCTCCAGATCCTTAGAAGACTTCATGCGCCTTGCCATCAAGGTGGATCGGCGACTTAAAGAGCGTCATCTGGAGAAAGATGCGGCAACAAGCTTTTCCATGGTTCCGGCATTTCAGGAACCACAAACCTCAGAAGAACCAATGCAGATTGGATCCTATTATCTCTCCAAAGAAGAGAAGGCACGAAGACGTAATCTAGGACCTTGTCTGTATTGTGACCAGGAGAAAAGCTTATCCTTCTAAATGGTCTAGGAACGCTGTAAGTGCCTTTGAAGCTCTCAAGCAAGCATTTGTTAAAGCACCCATTCTCAGACATCCGAATCCTGAGTTGCCATTTATCATTGAGGTGGATGCATCAGATGTAGGGGCAGGGGTTGTGCTCTCACAACAAGATCCTCTAGATTCCAAATATCATCCTTGTGCTTATTTATCTAAACAGTTTTCATCTGCGGAAAGGAATTATGACGTTGGGAATCGGGAGCTGTTGGCCATCAAGATGGCTTTTGAAGAATGGAGGCACTGGCTTGAGGGGTCGGCTTACACCATTACAGTACTTACGGACCATAAGAATCTGGCTTACATCGAGTCTGCCAAACGACTGAAACTTCATCAGGCCCGCTGGGCCTTATTCTTCACTCTGTTTAATTTTGTCATAACCTGCAGACCAGGCTCTCTGAACCATCAAGCGGATGCTCTTTCCCGTGCATTATTACCTCAGCATGGTTCCACCCTCCCTTCCTTACCTGTGATTTCTCCTGCCACCATCATAGCTGGTTTGACCCAAGATCTTCGATCCAGAATCCTGGCAGTCCAAGACCAAGTCCCTGGTCAAACACCATCCAATCAGTTATTTGTGCCAAAGGATCTCAGGAAAATGGTTCTGCAAGACAATCACTCATGCAGGACTGTGGGTCATTTGGGTATTCAGAAGACTCTCAAGACTTTGTCCTGATATGTCTGGTGTCCTTCTATGATTCAAGATACTAAAGAAATGGTTAATTCCTGTAATCTTTGTGCCAGAAACAAAAATCCATGTTCTCTCCCTTGTGGACCTTTGCATCCTTTGCCTATTCCAAAACGTCCATGGACGCATCTCTATGCACTTCATTACAGATCTTCCGAACTCCCAAGGCCTGACTACCATCTGGGTGGTGGCCGACAGGTTCAGCAAGATGGCACATTTCATTCCATTACCTGGTCTACCTAATGCTCAGACTCTTGCCATGCTGTTTACCAAACACATCTTTACACTTCATGGATTGCCTATGGAAATTGTCTCAGACCGGGGCTCTCAGTTCATCGCATCTTTCTGGAGAGCTTTTTGCAAATGCTTGGGGATTCAAATCAACTTGTCTTCTGGATATCAACCCCAGTCCAATGGTCAAACAGAGAGGGTAAATCAATCCCTGGAACAATATCTCAGATGCAACGTGTCTAGTTGTCAGGATGATTGGTCCGAGAATATTCCATGGGTAGAATCTGCATACAACGCTCATTACTCATCCACAGCTGTATTGCCTTTCTTTTGTGTTCATGGCCAGCATCCTAGAGCTAATTCCGCTATTCCTGTCGCCACCACCCCACACCCTGGTGTTAAGGGTACTGTCAAAAGGATGAAGGTCATCTGGAAGAAAGTTAATCATTGTCTCCATGCCACGGCCTTTAAAACTAAGACCAGGGTAGACCATCATCGGTCCAAATGTAAGTTCAGGGTAGGGGACAGGGTCTGGCTCTCTACAAAAAATATCAGATTTCAGTAACCATTCTTAAAATTGGGGTCACGATTTATCGGACCATTTCGGATCATAAAAAAGATCAACCCAGTGGCCTTCAGGCTCAGCTTGCCTTATAACCTTAGGATACCTTCCACATTCCATGTTTCACTTCTAAAACCTGTCAAAACATCTACTACTTTCCGTCAATGATTTCCAGTCAAGACTCCACCCGTCTTAATTAACAATCAAGAGGAATATGAAGTGGAAGAAATCCTGGATTAAAAAAAAAATAGAAACCAAGTTCATTATCTTATTCATTGGAAGGGGTATGGCCCAGTGGAAAGATCCTGGATCTCTGAGAAAAATTTACATGCTGACAAGTTGAAGAGAAATTTTCACAAGAACAAGAAATTTCCCCTTAAACTCTGTCGTTAGGGGTATTTAACCCCTCATTTGGGGAGGGGGGTACTGTTACATCTGTTTTACCTCTCCTCGCGGTGCTCCCGCTCTGGCCGACACACTGCTTACCTTAGTTCCGGGAATCACCGCAGATGCTCCGTCGCATGCCTCAGACGGCATGTAAACAGCTCCACGTGCGTCCAGGCAGTCTGTCGGGCTTTTGCGCTTTATAACACCATCATGAATATTAAACATTAACATGCCTTGATTATCTATTATTGGGTTTTTGGGTTTCTTTTAACTCAGATCACTCTTAATATTCTAATTCTACTTCAGTTCTGTAGATAAAACATCATCCATCACTTTTTCTGTGATCCTGTTACTATTGTTGACCTTTCATGCTCTTACACCTATAAACTGCAGTTAGAGATCTTAATTATTTTTATCCCTAAGCTAGTTATAACTTTCATTTTAATCATTATTAGTTACATCTTTGTGTTCAAAACAATTTTTGGGATATTATCAACAGCAAGTCAAAAGAAAACCTTCTCAACATGAAGTTCCAACCTGCAAAATATTATATGAAACTTTGATGGCACCCTATATTACCCAGCTAATGGAGACTTCTGAACCATAAACAAGTTGATCTTTTTTCTCTACATTGTGGTTACTCCACTGTTTAACCCAATCATATGTAGCTTGAGAAACAAAGAGATGAGGAGTCATAAGCAATTTACTGAATTTTAAGTGACCATGACAAAAAAAACTTTTCAGATCATTTAAAGGTAATTTGCATTTTTTTTCAGAACTAAAATGCAGTCTAATAAT
>WWET01003551.1:128009-149536 GCA_011038615.1 Limnodynastes dumerilii | reverse complement strand
GCTGACCTACATGATGTGAAAAAACATTTGAAAGTCTTTTTAGAAAATGAATTTGCTGAAAACGTGGAACATATGTATGTTCCCCAACAGTTGTGACATCAGACAAACGGTACCAATACATAGTGCCCAGGACTGAAGAAGACCTGGAATTTCTGGAAGGCTGCAAATGGTTCTCTGTAGTGGACCATCATCAAAGGTTCCTATTACTCCTGAAGATACAGAGAAAATGGTTCACAGGGATTCTTTCAAATTTAAAATATTCTATGGATGATACTGTAGGAGATTTGAACTGTCATGAAGTAATTGTACTTAGACGACTTGATTGTTTGTGTAAGGTTGCTGAAAGAGCACAACAAAAGGTTATTGAAAATTTGAATTTGAATCAACTGAAAACCAAGGAACCGCTATCATTGGATAAATGTCTACTGTGTCAGAAACAAGTGAAGGATGTGTGACAGCAGGGATGGAGTCTCCACTGGTCCAGCTGAAATAGAAGCTGTGAAAGAATGCCTTTGTCCTACCAGTCTGAAGGTGTTAAAATCTTTTTATAGGTTCTTCACATATTACAGAAAGTTTGTTCAGGGATGGTATAATATGACCAAAACTTTGATAGAATTGAATAAAATATAAACTTCAAGAAAAGGGACAAATGAACAGACACATAATAACCAAGAAACAGCACTAACTTGTATCTGTGAATGATAAACAATAAGTATATGGTATATGGAAAAATTCTCCCAGAGAGATTGAAACAAATTAATGAGATTGGTATACATTAAAAATGATCAGAATCAATTTACATTGTTTCATAAAACAATTCACTAAAAAGTAATTTCTACAATAAAATGTACAACATTTTATATATAATATAAAAATATTGAAATTAAATTTGGTAACAATATCCAACAATCTATAAGGTGTCACTGGCACCGCATGCACATTTATAGTGAATATGAATATGATCTCAGAATATAAATGATATTGCCATGAAAGATAGTTTGTCCAACCACCATCAGGAACTTCAAAATTAAAAGTTCCTAGGATCTAGTCAAAAAGATTAATGGGATCACACACACCCAACTTAGTAAGTCATTGCAGTCTGCTCTCTGTAATTCCTGATATTGTAGAAAAGTCCAGTGTCACTCCTGTTGTGACGACTCACAGCTGAATATAATACAGTCCATCGCTTGACACTTACCTTCTCCACGGATAAGAACTCAACTCCGCTGGATCTTTGAATGGAAAACTCCATCTACCATTCCCCCACTGGTCACCATATAAATGAAAAAAAAAAAGAACTTAAAAAAAAAAAAAAAAGATATATTTACCTAATATGGGGCGCCCTGGACACAGCATCCTCTGCTCTCCTCACTCCACCCTGCTCCCTTTTTACTGAATGTTGGGCTTGACGTCATCAGAGAGGAGTCTGAAGACTCAAAAATAGGAGGGCGCAAATTTATTTTTTGCAGGGGGGGCGTCAGACATGCTAGCACTGGCCCTGGCTGCAGGTTTGGAAAAGTGGAGATGATGCCCATAGCAAGCAATCAGATTCTAGCTCTCACCTTCTTTTTACAAACTAGAGGATGTCAGCTAGAATCAGATCTCTACTTTTCCAAACCTGCAGTTTAGTAAAGCTGGCCCCTTCTGTGCCGTTTAACTGTCAGCAAAGCTAAGGTCAATATAATAATACTGACTGACCTTAGCGTTGTCAGGAACTCGATCCTGTCACAATAGTTTTTGGTGAGATTCATTCTCTGCAAAACTAATGTTAAGTGGCTGATGAAGGACAATCCAAACAAAATATGAATAATTGGTTGTATGGTGAAATCAATAGTGAAATAGATGCTGTATTAGAGGAGACAATGGCAAGCTGTATGGATGATGTGTTTTGTTCAAAGAAACGTTATCAAAGCAATAAATTGGATAACTGACGGAAAGAGCATAATCTGGATGGATGATAACACACTTGGATCAAAAAGGTCAATTTAAAAAAAAAATGGGCAGACTGGACGGGTCTAGTGGCTCCTGTCTGCTGCCACCTTGTATACTGCCATTTTATTCAAACAGAACAACATAAGGAATGCAGTGAAATAGGGCTGGATCCAGACTTAAGTAAGTGCTTGTAATTAGTTACTCCTGGGCTAAACCATGTTGGTTGCAGGGGGAGTCAAGTTAATTCTATTCTTTGCATGCAGGGATATATCTTTTAATTGCTTACTGCACACAGATACTGACCAGCTTTACTATCACACTGTTATTTATCACCTCTCACATCTAATACTATTATATTATTATACAGATACTGACCAGTGTTACTATCACACTGTTATTTATCACCTCTCATCTCTAATACTATTATATTATTATTATATTATTACACAGATACTAACCAGCGTTACCATCATTATTTTATTTATCACCTCTCATCTCTAATACTATTATATAATATTATTACACAGATACTGACCAGAGTTACTATTACACTGTTATTTATCTCCTCTCATCTCTAATACTATTATATCATTACACAGATACTGACCAGCGTTACTATCACACTGTTATTTATCACCTCTCACATCTAATACTATTATAATATTACTCAGATACTGATCAGCATTACCATCACACTGTTATTTATACTTGGGATAGGAAACATCACCTCTCAGCTCTACTACTGTTTGCAACAGATGAAATATGACTCCCCTGCAATCAACAGGGTTTAGCCCAAGAGTAACTAATTGCAAGCACTAACTGAGGTCTGGATCCAGCCCATAGTTAAGTAAAGCCTCTCACTGTAACACAAGTGTAAATGATGTGTCCTGCTGCTATTATTACAGATTCATGTGCAATAACTGGGGAGCTTCCAAATAAAAGAGAACTAATCAAAACTATCCAATATATCCAAATATGTAATATGATAGAAACCTAGAGAAAGTGTATTTCAGTGAAAACCTCTAATGCAAAATTTAACACAATACTCAAATGCTTCAGCTATGGAGTGTCTTCTATGTGCCCAATTACTTCTAATACTGAATCTCAAGAAGAAATGCAGGTTCTTCAATATGAACAATATTAAGGGCAAATTCAAGCAATGGAACATCATAAAGCACACAGGCAATTCAGAGAAGGGGAAGTTTAGAACAATAAAGTCACATGATTCAATCATAGTAATCTTGGAGAAGATTTAAGCAAGTCTGTATCAATCCAAGACTATAAATAAGTAATTCAATAAATTAAATAAATAAATCATGAATTTGATGAGCTATAAAGGAAAAAATCTATCAAAAAATTTGAGAGAAAAAAAACTTCTATAATTGATTATTTTGAATTTGCCATCAATTAAAAAAAAACTAAAACCTTTAGAAAATTACATTTGAGAATAAAAAGAATAGTTTTTCTATCATTCATAAGCATATAATGACATTCATCTTGTTTTCCCAAAAGGGTATTTAAATAATTGTCCTTGGAGAATATTGTCTTTAGAAAAAAACAAATAAATCCCTGCTATTGTGTATTAATTTCTCTGAAATTCAGGTCATTCCCATGGCTTTGGAAGTAAATAAAAGCTCACAGGTAATTAAAGGCTTTACTTCATTTATTTCTATAAGACCCAACCATTATGAAACTGTAGCTGGAGCAACCATGTAAGCCTACACACTGGAGAAACCATCCCTAACTCCAACCAAGAGCATAGCACAAAGGACTGCAGTGTTTTACAAATTGTCAATATGTCTTTAAAAGCATTTATCTCTCTAGAACTTCTCATTGCTGACAACGGGACTATTTTAAGCCAAGTATGAATTTTTATAGTAAATAAAATCCTTGACATATGATTAAATCATGCTCTAATCTTAATGATCCTTATTTCTGTTGCCAAAGGGGTATGATAAGAGATCAATATGGTGGAATCAGATAACCCATTTACAAAAAAGTCTTGTTCTCACAAATACTACCCAACAAAGTTTGCTTAAGTACACACAATTTCAGCCAGATCATTTCAAGCAGCTTCAGGTCACATTCAAGTCCAGGAAACTGCCAATGGTTCTTTCTCTATATGACACCATTGACCGGACAGGTAAATGCATCATTAAACTTATGAAAATGTTGTTTCTGCTTTTTACTGACAGGTAAATCAGAAAAAATGCTGATTAAAAAACAAAACAAAAAAAACAGTACTTATTTTATCCAATGTTTATATAATTAATGGTATAATAGTATAATAATCCTGCAGTCTGGATAATGTGACTGTACACACCTAAGAACTCATCCTGAGATACATTTTGTACATTATTTGTAATAATTCCTGATTCCTAAGTTGGGTATAAAAATAATGCGGCTTAGAAACAAACAATTCACCTGCGTTGTACCGGAAAAAAGGTTAAAGCTATGAATGAAACTTGTGTTGAAATAGTTAAATTATTTTAATTCACAAATAAAAACTTTAAAACATTAAAACATTTAATATTCACTATCTGGAGTAACAAAATTACATTAAATACACACCCCTATATAAATACTTGATGTGGATCTAAAGAATAGATGTAATATTGAACTCACTAGTGCACTGAGAATTATTAAAGATCCACTATCCAACACATAGTGTACTAGTGAGCTCAATATTTAATTCTTAGATCCACATCAAATATTTATATAGGGGTGTCTATTTAATGCAATATTTGTTACACCGGCCGGTAAATATTACATGTTTTAATGTTTTTCTTATTTATTAATTAATATGATTTAATTGTTTCAACACAGGTTTGATTTATTAGCTTTTAACTTTTTTTGGAACAGCACAGGTGAATGGTTTGTTTCTAAGCTGCTGTTTCGATTGGGACTTAATTGCTGGTCCCTTTTTCACCTGCTCCAGACAAAATAGGTGTATCTTAATGTTTGTTATTTAGTTGCTTTTTGGAGTGTATTTTTAAAGAGCCTTCTAAGCACCTTAGCAGGTATACTCTTTGATTAAAAATAATGCATTCACTGTACATCCACACATCCAGATTTTTAATTTTTTTTGTTAGTTTATAAGTGATAGAATACAACATACGTTATACTTAATCTCCAGCTGCAAATACTAATATTAATACTAATACAGTTGTGCTCAGTTATACCTTTCTCAAAAACAGTGAAAGTGTTTGAATAGGGCTTCATAAATTATTTAAACTTTGTTTACTTACCAATTAGCAGCTATCAGTAAAAAAACAACAACAAAGTTTTAATGATTTACTAATGGGCTGCAATCATGCTTCCCAACAAGTCACAAAATCAGCATCATGGCTGATAAAGCATTATTTAAGTCCATATGTAATTGCTAGTTCCTTCCAATTGCAAATTGTCAAATACAAAGAAGAACAGTTTGTGCTTAAATTCAAATTTATTATAAAAATGACTAAGAGGGAACATCCATTTGAAAACTCAGCACAACCCTTCTGGCAGCACTTGTAAGGCTGGATAAGTGGGCATGCAGTGTGATCAATTAACACAGATTTTTAATCAGGTCTGAGCAAGCACAGTGTTGGTAATTAGCCACCGTTGGAATTAAATGCACAGACAATGAACAAAAGTTGGTTATAAGTCAGTGGAATAAAATGTGAAATACTTTAACAAAAATCTATACCGATAATAGAATTAACTGATATTAACTAGCGATTATCTGATTGTGTACTTACCAGGGATCTCAAAATGGATAACTATAACCTCACCACAGTCAATGAATTCTTACTTCTGGGTTTTCCACAAATTAATGGTTACAAGGCCGTCATTTTATTTCTACTGATACTGACGTTGTACGCTATAACTGTCATGGTAAACTGTATAATCATTGTACTGGTAGCAACGAGACAACAACTATACACCCCCATGTATTTCTTCCTCCAGCAACTGGCCTGTAGTGAAATTATGGTCTTGTCTATTGTTGTTCCTAACATGCTTTGTGTGATATGGTTGGAAGGAGCCACCATTTCTGTCACCGGTTGTATAACTCAGTCCTATCTTTACTGTGCTGTAGGGTGTACAGAATGTCACCTCTTGGCTGTCATGTCTTATGATCGATACCTGGCCATATGCAACCCTCTACGTTATAACACCATCATGAACATTAAACATCAACATGGTTTGGTCATCTATTGTTGGATGTTTGGCTTTTTTCTCACCCAGATTACACTTGGTTTTTTGTGTCAACTCCAGTTCTGTGGATTGAACATCATTGACCACTTTTTCTGTGATGTTATGCCTTTTCTAGAACTTTCCTGCTCCTTCACTAATGCCTTACAGTTAGAAATTATGCTTATTTCCATTCTAATAATAGTCATTCCATTCATCTTAGTTTTTATTAGTTACATCTGTATATTCACAACAATTATCAGGATCTCATCTACAACGGGTAAAAAGAAAGCCTTCTCCATGTGTAGCTCCCACCTCTCTGTCGTGACAATATTCTATGGAACTTTGATCACAATCTATATTGTCCCGGCTAATGGACATTCCTTGACTGTAAACAAGCTGATCTCCCTTTTGTACATTGTGGTAACCCCCTTGTTTAATCCAATCATATATAGCTTAAGGAATAAAGAGATGAGAGTCATCATAATACATTTACTGAAGTTTAGGTGACTACGGCAAAGGAAGAATTAAAAAGATGTATCATAATTAAACAGCTTTTTGGAAACTTTTTCAGAACTAAAATGAATTCTTCTTTTTATTTCATACAAATTAACAATAGTTTAAAAACTCTGGTTATCCTTAAAGCTACAAATATACAGTAGTTTAAAAAATGCTTCAAGTGTACTGAATAATCAGGCAACTGTATAAATTGATCAAAGTCCTCCAGTAGATGTAATTAGATGATTTGGTTGATTATGTCAGCAGTAGAAAACAATAAAACAATATTTCATGCTGGAACTATAATTATTATTGCAAAGACAGCTGCTATGGCAGGATGGAAGATGTCCGGGTACACTCTCCGCAAAGAAACTCAGATTTTCGAAAAAGGGACATCCGAAAGTTCCTTTTTGGATGTTCCTTTTTCCTACACTTACTGCAATCTCCTTTTTTTCATGAATGGGTGAGTATGCCGTTCGACATACTTTACCTATTCACTTTCGCAATGAGCGATATCCTTCTGACAATATCGCCGGACCTGGAACAGGTAAGTAAACTATCTCTGCGGGGATAGGGTTAGGGTTGATGTTGGGATTAGGGTTAGGGCCAGGCTGCAGGGGAGGGAGGGTTAGGGTCAGGCTGCAGGAAATGGTGGGTTAGGGTCAAGCTGCAGGAAATGGTCAGTTAGGGTCAGGCTGCAATTAAGGGAGGGTTAGGGTTAGGCTTCCAGGAAGGGAGGGTTAGGGTTAGGGTAGTGAGAGGGGAGGGTTAAGGTTATGGAAAGGACTGGGGGACTAATTTTTTTTACAAATTTATGGATCACGGGGCTTTTGGTGCTCTGTGGATTGATTGCAATACCTTTTCGAGGCATATGCAATCGATTCCAGACAGTTTGCGACTGGCTGGGAGGAATCAGATTTTCTTTGCGGGGACCCACACCCGAAGATTTCTATCACAAAGACAGACAATTATCTAGCCATAGTGACTGTCTTTGCAATAACAACTATAGTTCCAATACAAACTATTGTGGCATTCTTTTCTACTATCGATATAATCAACCATATCATTTCATTACATCTACTGGAGAATTTCAAAAAATGTATGTCTATATCTACATTTAGTGTGAGCATATGTATTAATTATATATTGCTGTAGTTTTAATGGGCCGGATACAGACCTACAGTCAATTTACCTTTCAACGTGTAGCGTATTTACGCTAGCATATTTTCTATGCACCCCCCCTTCGCTTGTATGTATTTTGGTCGTTTTACGCTTTGCAAAACCTACCTTAACTTTTCAAAAGTATAATTACTGTAATTACCTACGTAAGTGCATTAGTGCACCAACACTGTACAATTTAAATGCTTTACTCCGCATCCAAAGCGTAATTATGGGTGTCGTATAGCTGTTACGCCCCTTCATTCGTAGTTACGCTCTTGATACTAGGCTGGTATCGTCGTAACATCTGCTACTTACAAAATAGCGTTTTTATGTCTCTGGCTAGCGTAAATACACCAGTGGACATAGCTCTGGATCAGGAGCTGTCACTATCAGTGATTCAGGCCCTCATAAGGATGAAATGAATGATCAAAACAAACCCATCAGAGAGATAGCAAAAACATTAGGAGTGGCCAAATCAACTGTTTGGAACATTCTTAAAAAGAAAGAACGTACCGTAGAGCTCAGCAACACCAAAAGACCCAGAAGACTACAGAAATCAACTGTGATGGATAACAGAAGAATTTTTCCCTGGTGAAGAAAACCCCCTTCACAACAGTTGGCCAAATAAAGAACACTCTCCAGGAGGTAGGTGTATATGTGGCAAAGTCAACAATCAAGAGAAGACTTCACAAGAGTGAATATTGAGGGTTCACCAAAAGATGTAAACCATTATTATGTAAACCAGATTAGAGTTTGCCAAACAACATCTAAAAAAGCCATTACAGTTCTGTACCCTCAAATTAAAAAGCACATCTTGTTTGTTTCATTTCAAATCCATTGTGGTGGTGTATAGAACCCAAAATATGAGAATTGTGTTGATGTCCCAATATTTATGCACCTGACTGTATATCTGTTGCTTTTAGGAATTGTCTCACCCCTTTTCAGCTGCTGAAGTGTATTTTTTATATTTTTAATTTGCATTATTTGTCACAATATTTCTCAATTAGCGTTATGTTGTAACGTTGTTACATTTATCCTTAAAGCTGTTTGAAGCAGAAAGACTGCTTGTTCTAAGTACAGATTATTCAAAGTGTATTGTAATTAGGCTGTTATAGCACTGTTTGAGTTATACAAGGGTTGCACATGAGGAGGACTGAAGGGGTACATCTACAGAAGGACAACATCCATTCTTCAACTGTGATTTTGTTACCTCAACACCATGCACCATCTCTGTGCAAAGCCTGTACACACCCTGATGGACTCTTTGTAAACCACACTGCTCCATAATGTTTTTTATGATAGCTAATAAAAATACATTTTGTATTATATTCCATCATTATTTCTGCTGTTGAATCGTTTACATCCATACAATGTAAATTCTAACTACGTATTGCTCATAATGCTTTTCAGCTAAATTATACACTATTCAAGCCAACAATGCTTAGAATACTGTTATTCATTTTGTTACACAACATTTCTTTACTTTACATCCTTTAATCCCCCTCATTCACATTCCTTTAGCTATAAAAGGTCCAGCTCTACTCTACACTTCACTAATTAACACACATGAAAAATACTCCTTCCATATATGTTATAGCCTCAAATGGTCGGTACAGTATATCATCTCTTTGATCACACAATCCTGCTCTATAGCTCTATTTACTTTTATGATACGTTGTTAATTGTTTGCCATATCCATGTCCATGTCTAACACATCTCTCATACAACACACATCTCATGCACATCACCTGTTTCTCAACACTTGAAAAATCCTTAAAGTTCCCTTGTGGAATGCATATTCTCTAACAAACTGACTTCCATTTATGACTCCTTTATTTCTAACAGTCTCATTCTTCTTTCAATAACAGAATCATTGCTCACAGAACCAGACACTATCTTGCCTGCTGATCTTATTCATGGCTGACACCGTTTTACTCATGGTTTAAGGCCTAAAGAAAAAAGTGGAGGTGGCATTAAACTTTGTTCCCTAGATTTGAAATGTACAGTTCTACTCAATGTCCCTTCACTTATTTCATATCAAAGAAACATATCATAGATAAAAAGTGATGGCAGATAAGTCCAGTCTGTCCTATTTTTTTTAAATTTAATTTAATTTAATTTAATTTATTATTTTAACTACACAGACCCTAGACACTAATTGACCATTATTTTAGTCTAATTAGAATACCCTTTTATTTATCCCAGGCATCTTTAAACTGTTCTACTCTGTTATCCTCAACCACCTCAGATAGAATTATTTTCCACTTATCTATCACCCTTTCATTTTTCTACACATTTACCCCTAAACCTACAACCCTCATGTTCTAATACGCTCTTTACTTTGAAAAAGCCCACCCTCCTGTAACTGGTTACACCCCTCGATACATGTGAAAGCTGCTATCGTATCCCCCAACCCGTTCTCTGCTCCAAGTTATACATGCTTATAGAAGTTTATCTAGTCTCAGTGAGTAACACTTGTGAGGTCATGAGTTTGATTCCCGGACTAGGCCTTATCTGTATGGAGTTTGTATGTTCTCCCTGTGTATGTGTGTGTTTCCTCCAAGTGCTCCATTTCCTCCAAGACTCTAAAAGCATGCTGGTAGGTTCATTGGCTGCTGAGTAAGTGAACCCTATTGTGTGGGGCCTAAGTGTGTAGCTCCAATGACCAGGAACTGATGTAAATGTGAAATGTTCTTTGAAAAGGGCTGCATAATCTGATAGCACTATATAAAAACCTGTTGATAAATAAATAAATAAATAAATAAATAAATAGTCTCACTTGGAATGCTGTGTGACACAGGAAAAAAATCACCATAAGCAAAAAAAACTCCAAAGAAAACTAAAAACAAAAGCACAACCATATAGGATATACATTTTTATACCTCCAATAAAGTCCAAGATTTCAGACTTACCTCCTCCAATCCACTTTCATTTGGTGCAAACCGAACATATAAAGCACCTAGCAGGTCCCCTGCCTCAGATTGAGCTTACTATCTACAACTAACATAATTGATCCTGATTCTGCCTCTCAGAAACTTTTAGCTATCAACCTTGACTCTGAAGCTTCTCTTATGGTCAAAACAGTGCACCAACTCTGTCAGGGAGATCAATTCAAAGAAATTCAAATTTGGAGAATGCACATTCTTAAGTCTAACATAAAGGAGTTGGTTTCTTGTCATAATTACTTGATTAAAGCTCACGACTCCATCCAATCAGAAGTTTTGCAGTTTAGAGATAAGACTGCGGATACAGTGAACCACTATATGAAACAACATTAAAATATGAGGCATCCCTGAGTCAGTAGCCAATAAGGACCAGATGCTAAAGATTCTGATTTACCTATCAACAGAATCAACCATCTTTCTAAACCACGTGTGAGCAAAGCAATTCTCCTAGAGACACCTTGCTCGAGGTTCCTCTTCTTCCACATCAAGGAGCAAGTTCTGAAAGAAGCCAGACAGGCTGAATCTTCTGATGCCTTGGGAGGCACTTAACTCTTCTCGGTCTGCAGCTACTTTTGCTAAAAGAAAATTTCTTCAACCTATTACATCTGTATTGTGAGCCAAGAACATTCCTTATGGAATCTCCCAACCTATGCCAGGATGACTCTCTCAAAGAAGATGGGTAGCATTGGTCTTCCTATTTATTCTAAATATCAGGAGGTTTTAGCTAATCCGAATGGTTGGATCTCTCAATCATATTTAAGCCCCTGTCTAGATATAGAGAGAGCCATCTGTGTGGAGTAACCCCTTGCTGACCTTATTTGGACCCATAAATTACCATGCCCCACTGGGATTCCCATGTTGCTTTCAACCCGAGACTCTTTAAAAGTCTAGGAAGGTGTTATTTTTCCATGTGAGTGCCTGGCATTCCCTACAAGAAACCTCAGTAACCTCTCAATTTTGGCTTTCTCTAACGCATTCACATCACCGCCCTTGAAAAACATAGGAAATCCAACCTTCTCCCAGGTGAATTGCCATGTCAAAATAAAAAGCCAAGTTATAAGTACACCTATAACCTGGGAAATACCCAGATCTGACCGTTTCACATGTCTCATGCATTTTCTGGGTCTGCCCTTGCAAGAAACTTTAAAATTTAAAATCTTCACTACAGGGCATGCTGATGCTTGTAATGCTACAAGCACCAGCTTGCCCTGGAATGCCAGTGCACGCTGGCGCTTGGAAAACCACAAAAGTCAGCATTCCCCTTTCATCATGTGCCCAACACAACATGTTAATGTCCCCCTTAGATATATAATAAAAAAAAAATAGGGCCCAACCTTCACATAAAAAAATCATACATCATACATTAAAATGATTAACAAAAAAAATATTATTTAATGCATTATTGAAATACCAGCTTTGATAGGATTCCCTCTTGTAAGCTTCTAATACAGGGGCATGGGGTCTTTGAAAAAAAAAACCCAAAACATTTAGAGCGACACAACTCATGAGTGACGCAGGACATCACAGTACTAATCACTGGGTCGTATTTATCCCGTCGGACAGTGTGAGAAACAAGGTTATGGGATGACAGGGCATGCTGGTCTTTTGGTTCTCCAGCTGTTTTTTTAATTGAGGGAAGGGGATTTAAAAATTTTTATATTTAATAATTTATTAACTCTGAATATGGCACTAAAAGATCTGTTTACTATTGACATAGCAATAGTAAACAAATCTCTCCAATCAGGTGTCTTTGTGAAGGACCCGTGTTTAAAAACAACACAGAACCTTTCACACTGACACCAGTCCCGTGTAAGATCCAGGAAAAACCCTTATTTTTTTCCCGACTCTGAATTCAGGGTCATTAGACCCGACTCAAGAAAAAGAAATATTTCACATCACCACCAAATATCCAGGTTTTTGTCGAGACCCGGGTTTTTGGTATCACTTACTTAATCAACCAAAGGAAAAAAAAATTATCTAAGGTGCAACTGGTGTGGAAGGCAGACCTGGAAACTAGAAACTAGAACATTTTTAATTAAGCAAATAAACTCTCTAAATGTATGAACCACACTGAGATGCATAATAAACTCCTGAACAGAATGTGCTATATACCGACTAAATTACATCAAATGAACTGTAGTCAATCAAAAATTTGTTGGCATAACTGCAAATCCGTAGGTGACTTCTTTCATATATTCTGGGAATATCCTTACTGCAGAATTGGCCCTATTACATCCTTTCCACCTACTGTTCCGTCCAACTCTTAATATGTGTTAGGCCACATTATAATTGCGACCCGAGCTGCAATAGCTAAATATTGGAAAAACCCTGCTCCTTTAGCAAAATGATTGCTAAAATTCCATATAAGTTTCTTATGGAAACAGAGGGTTTGCCTTATTCTATTCCCACTTCCTCCTCTATCATCAAATTGTCTGCTTGGGATGACAATGTGTTAGCAGGTCAGGGTGGATCTCTGATTTTGTCCATGCTTGACATGGATTCCTTACCATTTAGTCTTTATGAACAACCCACGGCCTTATCTGGGTGTCTGTATATTCTCTGTATTGCTTTAACTCTTTTTTACTCATTGTTCAGAGTCTGTGGACCGGATCTAGAGTTAGTATGGTTATGCCACTTACGCACGTAAGCTGTGTAAATGGCCTGATTTGATTGGAGGATGCACCCTCCAATTGTTACACTATAGGTGTAGAGGACATGGGCTGTCCTTTCCCTCTGCCAGATGATGTGGGCGGGGGGAAGCATACTAATTGTACAGTATGGGAGGGGTATACCACACTTGAGCGGATTAGCATTCGTATATGTGGAGACATTGCTTATAGCAACCAATCAGATTCTAGATCTCATTTAACTATTACATACTAGAGAATGTTAGCTAGAAACTGATTGGTTGCTATGGGTGATATAGCCACTTTCTCAAACCCGCAGCTTAGTAAATCTGGGCCATGAGCTCTATTAGTGGAATGCATTGCTCTTATATTCTCTGAACTATGCCCAGTCACTTAATATCACTCCTGTTCCTCTCGTGGACCACAAACTTATCACCTCAAAACTTTCCCCAGCTTTCGTTCTACTGTACCTCTATGTTGTATAATTCAACAAAACCTTTTTACACTCATAGAAAGCTAAACACCATTAGCATTAAGGAACTTTCTAAATCTGGGCAACAACTTTTGTTTCCAGTGTCTAATTTCTACTTTCCTGTTATGGCAGTTTATCTAAACTAAACTATAGCAGCTGACACAAAACCTTAATCCCTAAAAATGCTCCTACAAAGCAGACCGTCATTGGCACAAATCTTTTTACAACACCTGACTTTTCAATTTATGACAACACTTGCATACGAAATATTCTTGACAATAACAAATAAACCTACTTTTTCCAGTTTCTACTTCTTAATCCTCCTTTCGAGCATTTGGGTCTTGATTGAGATTGCATGTGTGGGCACATCCTTATTGTATATTGACAACATCCCTCTACAACCTGTAAACTATCCTCCATTAAATGACCCTCCAAACAAAAGCAGAAGCAGCAGTGAGTTTCATTTGGGCAAGAAGCGCTGTCCTCTGATTTGTGTACTAATCCAGATTAACATTTGTTTTAATATCTGGATCTATTTAAAATGACTCATTATTGGACCCATATTTGCAAACAAAGCTTGCATTATTTTTTTAGCATTCTGACCTGGATCAGGCCTCATATCTCTGGCTTAGATCAGATTTAGATTACTACACTCCATTGTATCAAGATCCAAATTTAACCACAATCCCAAAGGACATTTTTTATTAAATCCTAGTGTGCATTAAATGTTTTATTTGCAATTTCTATTCTCAATTAGCAGGGTATTAGGTGTGTTCTCTAATAATATCTTTGCTAAAGAAGCCAACACTTATATATCCTGCTTATATATACTGCTTGGCATATATCTGGCATGGTAAAGAGAACATCTTACATTGGGTAGTCATTACTTACAATGGAGTGGTCATCTATCACAATACAATTTTTTTTTCAAAACTATAAAATAATTTGAAGCCTTTGATAGTGAGTTGTAGAAAGAAACCCAAGTAGTTTAACTAAGTAGACTTGTAAATTTAACACTTATTTTTTCAGGTTTGTTTAAGAAGAACTTACATCTGAAGTGTTCATAACTTCACACAGAGACACATTGAATGCACAATTAAATCATTTTTATTTTAGGTTGCATAAAAGTTTGTGATTTTCTGCCTATCCATATCCAGTTTTATGTTTTGTACCCTCCCTTATATTGCTTTAGATTGCAATATACAATATATAATATTAATATGAATATGAATATAATAATTTTGAGTGAATCTTATCATAGAATAATACTTTAAATAATAATAAAAACTATACCTAAGAGATGCAAATAATTGCCGCTATACAGCTTAAGTATAATTGAACAGAACTAAAAATCCCATGAAAATATAGGTCCCTAAACTTCCAATTATTCTTGTTGTTGTGTCTCTTTGTTTTTTAAGGCAATTTACGTGACTTTCAGTAATATTAAAGAGGAATTATGTAACACCTTCTACAGTAACATTTAAGTAGAATGTACACCTTCTACATCTATTATCAGGATAAAAACCAAAACTGGCATTTTCCCAGACTCAATTTCAGTCTTTGAAGCCTTGACATTGGTTATCTGTTAATTATTTTTGTCACTTTAACACATATATGAAAAAGGGATCCACATTTATGGACACAATGTTATTTTTCTTGTATTAAAGACTAATTTGTCATGCGGAACAGATATTTAAAATTTTTACACCTTATGAAAAAAGAATATTACTAAATTCTCAGTTCATGAATGAGTGATGAACATAGAAGAAAAAATCTAACTTAAAGTAATATTATTTGGTGTTAATAATAAACCTCTTGGAGATCTCTATGTCTTTTTACAGAGCTAATTTGCTAAAATTTCACCTACTTAAAGGATTATCGTAAAAACTAATTACAATTTGTTAGTGTATATTTACCATCTATACAGATAAAGCCATACATAATGGATTCAATAACAATGATTTTAGTGCTGGCTTATTTTTCTTAAGCAATTGCAGTTAATAGCCCTCAACCAAAAAATATGGAATGATAATACCAATGACTGTTCATTTAAAGAATCCAAAAATTGTGAATGGTTTTGTGTTCAGAGAATTTGCGATGAGTAAAGATAACCTCACAAAAGTCAATGAATTCTTGCTGTTGGGTTTCCCAGAAGTTAATGGTATTTATGTTGTTGTTCTATTTTTACTGATACTAATTGTTTACACTATAACAATTGTGATTAATTCTTTGATTATTTTATTGGTGTCAATAAGGCAGCAACTACATTCTCCCATGTACTTTTTTCTTCAACAATTATCTCTCAGTGAGATTGTGTTCTTGTCTATTATTTTACCAAATATGCTACGTATCATATGGTTGGAAGGAGCCACCATTTCTATCATGGGTTGTATAACTCAGACGTATCTTTATGTTGCTGTAGGATGCACGGAATGTCACCTCCTGGCTGTCATGTCTTATGACCGATACCTGGCCATATGCAACCCTCTACGTTATCAAACCATCATGAATATTAAATTTCAGCATTCCTTGGTCATATATTGTTGGGCATTTGGTTTTCTCTTAACCCAGATCACTCTTAATTTTCTATGTCAACTCCAATTTTGTGGATCCAATATTATTGACCACTTTTTCTGTGATCTTCTTCCTTTTGTTGACCTATCATGCGCTTACAAAGATGCCTTACAGCTAGAGATATTTATAACCGCTGTCCCTCTAATGGTCATTCCATTTATCCTGGTCATTACTAGTTACATCTGTGTATTCGTAACAATTCTTGGGATTTCATCCTCAAAGGGTCGGAAAAAAACCTTCTCAACTTGCAGTTCCCACCTGTCAGTCGTGACTGTGTATTATGGAACCTTGATTGCTATTTACTTGGTTCCAGCTCATGGACACTCCTTGACCATAAACAAGCTGATATCATTTTCATATATTGTTATAACACCCTTGTTCAATCCAATTATATACAGCTTGAGAAATCAGGAGATGAGAGTAATCTTGGAAACATTATTTTGTATTAAATGAAAAACAAGAAATAGAACCCATGAGTCAACTCCAGATTAACACTTTTGAACCCCAAGCAAAAGATACAGATGGATAAACAAAAGCTGTTCCTCACTGGCCAGACACTGTCCACTCCGACACATATGATTGGACTTCTGACATTCAGACATTTCTTATATCTTTCAATTAAACCATGCAGCAATTAGCGGAAGCACAGAGGCCTGGATTAGTATCATTAGAACAGAGGGGCTGATTCAGAGCTGCACTTACAACTTTATTTAGGTGTAAGTGTACAGCTCAGATATACCATTTTGCAAAACAAGGGATGCTAATTAATCTTAAATCTTTTACATGTAGGTAAAATACATAACTTTTACACACAGAACTCAAATACTGCACAGCTTTATGTTTAATTTTATAAAATAGAGTTGAGCTAAGAAATTTCACCTCTCAAATATAATTTTGCTTTCACAATATAAATTTGCCTCCCCTTGCAGTTCAACATGGTATTGCTCCTGTCTACACTTCCACCTAAAAAAAGGTGTAAGTGCAACTCTGAATCAGCCCCAGAATTATTATAACATGCATTAACCTCGTACATTGAATGCCCTTAATGCAAATTCAACACAGCCCTTCTGTTGAAAAAGTACCTTTTCTGAGTATGTTGGAATGCACTCCTATCAGATTGCATGGGTTAAGGTGCACTAAGAAAACACAATCCAATAAAGACAGATGGAATCACCAGATGGAAAAAACAGAAGTATCAATCTGGCATCATGGGCTGGATCCAGACCTTGTTAAGTGCATTAACTTAGTTACACCTGGGCTAAACCATATTGAATTCAGGGGGAGTCAAATTAATGGTATACTTTGAATGCAGGGATATATCTTTGAATTGCTTACTGCACACAGATACTGACCAGCGTTACTATCACACTGTTATTTAGACTTGGGATAGGAAACATCACCTCTCTAATATGCAACCCTCTACGTTATCATACCATCATGAATATTAAACTTCAACATGCCTTGGTTATATATTGTTGGGTATTTGGTTTTCTCCTAACCCAGATGACTCTTAATTTTCTATATCAACTCCAGTTCTGTGGATCCAACGTCATTGACCACTTTTTCTGTGATCTTGTTCCTTTTGTTGACCTATCATGCTCCTACAAAGAAGCCTTACAGCTAGAGATATTTATAACAGCAGTCCCTGTGATAGTCATCCCATTTATTCTGGTCATTACTAGTTACATCTGTGTGTTCATAACAATTCTTGGGATTCCATCCTCAAAGGGTCGGAAAAAAACCTTCTCAACTTGTAGTTCCCACCTGTCAGTCGTGATCGTGTATTATGGAACTTTGATCACTATTTATTTGGTTCCAGCTCATGGACACTCCTTGACCATAAACAAGCTGATATCATTTTCATATATTGTTATAACACCCTTGTTCAATCCAATTATATACAGCTTGAGAAATCAGGAGATGAGAGTAATCTTGGAAACATTATTTTGTATTAAATGAAAAACAAGAAATAGAACCCATGAGTCAACTCCAGATTAACACTTTTGAACCCCAAGCAAAAGATACAGATGGATAAACAAAAGCTGTTCCTCACTGGCCAGACACTGTCCACTCCGACACATATGATTGGACTTCTGACATTCAGACATTTCTTATACCTTTCAATTAAACCATGCAGCAATTAGCAGAAGCACAGAGGCCTGGATTAGTATCATTAGAACAGAGGGGCTGATTCAGAGTTGCACTTACACCTTTTTTTAGGTGTAAGTGTACAGTTCAGCTATACCATTTTGCTAAGCAAGGTATGCTAATTAATCTTAAATCGTTTACATGTAGTCAAAATACATTACTTTTGCACACAGAACTCAAATACTGCACAGCTTTATGTTTAATTTTATAAAATAGAGTTGAGCTAAGAAATTTCACCTCTCAAATATAGTTTTGCTTTCACAATATAAATTTGCCTCCCCTTGCAGTTCAACATGGTATTGCTCAGGTCTACACTTCCACCTAAAAAAAGGTGTAAGTGCAACTCTGAATCAGCCCCAGAACTATTATAACATGCATTGACCTCGTACATTGAATGCCCTTAATACAAATTCAACACAGCCCTTCTGTTGAAAGTACCATTTCTGAGTACGTTGGAATGCACTCCTATCAGATTGTATGGGTTAAGGTGCACTAAGAAAACACAATCCAATAAAGACAGATGGAATCACCAGATGGATAAACCAGAAGTATCAATCTGGCATCATGTTTGTAACAAATTTAAATCTGATTTTTCAGAATAATAATTTGCAAACTAAATAAGTTAGCACTGAAGTGTCAATTATATTGAATGTGTTAAATGCCATTTATGAATCATTTTCTTAATTTGTCATAAAAATGTCTGATCATCAAACAATGAGATAATGACAAAATTACACTGTTATTAAGAAGTTGTTATGGTAGGGCTGAATCCATATTTGATAACATCAAAATGCCCTGCCCAGGCCTCATTGCTTACAAATTGCTCCTTGCTATGCATGGAGCGCAGCATGATAGATGCTGTATTCTGTACAGCAACAGCCTCCAATTTGAGGTTTTCAAACTATGTGATCCAATCCTACAGTAAGAGCTTGGATTATGCACTTGTCCTCTTTTGAACGAGGTGTTCGAATAAGATTTAAGGTAGGGTTTATAGAGTGGAAGGTTCATGCAGGTGAGGGGAATGTATTACCCATACACATGGACTGTAGTATTCCTTATGAATGAACTTACATGCATGCAATCATTATCAATTCAGGACCTGCCCTGAATGTTGTGATATTTTTTGAATATTTTTCATTTATCAAAAGTGTATGGTAGCTAATTTTAATAAAATATTAACTTTAGAGAATGAATTTATATTTTAATATAAAAACATATCAATAAAAAATAATTGTTTGGTTTCAATTTGGGAAATTACAATAGAAGTGTCATTATTTTTGAATACTAATGTATTCAGGGAAATACGCAAAAATGTATTTTGATTTGAATGATGCTTTCTAAAAAAAAGTGTTTAAAGTAATCACATATTAAAAAAATGTAACATATACATATTTTTTTTATATTGCATTGTTGTATTGATTTATATTGAACCATTACCAAGCAGCATTTTCATTACAAAAAATCCAGAAGGAACAACCATTTTTTTTAGTAGCACAGAAAATATATTTCTACATTATTGTTCAAAAATATTTTTTCAAGTACATTTTAATGATTTGTCTATTAGCATAATTGTCAGTTACTGCATAAAACAAGCAAATAAAATAAAATGCAATTCAAATGTAAATAATATTGTAGACTGGAAAGCATTTGCAGTTATAGTATTGAACTACACTTAACTAGAGGAAATTATGTTTAAATTCAAACACAGTTTCAGAAAGACATGTGGGGATTTCAATTTATCACAATCAACATTTTCATTATATATAAAAGTACTTGCAGCTGTATGATTTTGGAAAACATATAACCTATACTTGTGTCATAGTTATGTTTACATCTGGAATATGCTTTAAAGGCCCAATATTTGCAGGTGGTGTTTCCAAACACAGAATCGATCAAGCTTAATATGTATATTATTAGGAACAAAAGAGGTCCGGTGCTCCAAACATACATTATATAACACTAGGTGTCAGCACATAAATAAAAAGGAGGTTTAGGTCACAATATAGCTATATTGGGTTAAGCTCACCTGCCCAGCGTCAAGGCACCTCCTGTAGATGAATCCCTATCCATTTGCTATATGTGTACACAGGAGGTCTCTGTTAAGACACTACCTGCATTTGAACAGCCTGCAGCGGCCATGTTTGGGGAGTGGTCAGACTCCCAAATGACTCTAAACAGTAGCAAGAAAAATGGCTGCGCTTCTGATTCAACAAATTAAATTTGTGCAAGTGTATATATAAATATAGGGGTGAAGTCAAGAACCAAAGTCCTATTTTAAAACAATTCTCTGTAAAATGTAGAGTAATGTACTGCTATAAAACACAGTTTACTTTTTGGAAAGTGTGTAGGACTTTCTTATAAGTTACAATAGGGGCATTTGACGATAATTCCTCCCTCTTACATTTAAACCAGTCCTGAGCTGATGCAAATTTTTGAGAGGAAACATTGGGAAACCAGGTTGATTCCGCACTAATATGCCCATTTTCTCATTTAAGTATAGTGGAACACCCCTTGCACTAGCAGAGAGCACACAGCAATAAACACATTTTGTTTGCTTTTTTGCTTTTTTTTTTTGTACTTGTTTTTGTTCTCCACGTGTGCAGTGGTAATACATGCTACATTTACACCTCATTTATTTTTTTTTATTTTTTTTATATTGTATTTCTTCAGTTAATTAAATTTTTTAAGGTCTAGGGGTTAGATTTACTAAACTGCCTCAAATAAAAAGTGGAGGTGTTGCCCATAGCAACCAATGAGATTCTAGCTCTCACTTTCCTATTACTACAGATAGAATATGAATGGTTGCTATGGACAACATCTCTAATTTTCCATTTTTGCAGTTTATTAGATCTAGTACTAGAAGTTTATTGTTATAAATGTAAATAATAATAATAATAATAATAATAATAATATTATTATTATTATTATTATTATTATTATTAACAACTTTCTATTAAATTTATGACATGCTAAAAATTAGCCGTTATACAACTTTCA
>WWET01003551.1:69457-105739 GCA_011038615.1 Limnodynastes dumerilii | reverse complement strand
TCCTACAAGGGGGAGTGTCAGGCCAGAGCAGCGATGTTACGCTGAGCGCTACAGTGCTCAGTGTAACATCATAGCTCTGGATCAGGCCAAATGAAAAGATGGGCTTGAGCTTGGACAGGTGCTGGAGAGGGAGCAGCTGGGGCCAGCATGGCAGCAATAACTTCATCCTGACTGTTGACCTTTTCTGTAAGGGCTTGTACCATCTGGCCAAGGTTTGAGACCTGGGCAATGAGAGCGTTGATTGCTTCTGCTGTGAACATATTTATATGGCCGGTTATAATGTTACGGTAAATCGGAATTACCTGATTCAAGGACCGGAGTGACCGTGAGGTAAGAGTGATCAGACGAGGATTTCGGCACACTGGAATTACCTGGGTCGAGGACCAGTGTGGCCAAAGGACAGCAGAGAAACAATAGTGAAGTCAACTTCCAGGGCACGGAGACTTTGCTACCAGGTGGTTTTCACCTGAGCCCCTGATGGTGGGGATGGAATTGGTTGCGCCCCAGTAACAGGACATGCCCTGTTGAATCAGACTTCTGGAAGAACAAAAGGGAAGCAGAAAACACCTGTAAGAGATAGAGGGAAAGATGGAGCAAGCAGACCAGGTCAGAAGAGACCGACCTGAAACGGACTACACAGAACACTGAACCTGGCACGGCGGACAAAAGGTAAGTCACAGGACCGGACGAGAGGTACTAGGGCTAGCATGCGGACACTCATACGGAACTGCCCCTGAAGGGGTGACAAGTACAAACACTCCAGGACAGGTTAGGTATGTAAGGAAGGTAGGCACAATAAGGAGGGAGAACCCGGGGAAAATAGACAATAGGAAATCAAGGCAAGGACTGAGCAAGGTAAGTGGTCAAACAACGGTCAGATCACTTGGCAAGCACAAGGCAAGGCACTAGGCACATGAGAAATAAAGCAGGTCACAGAACTGACAGGCAGAGCTATAACCGGCACCTAGGAAGTGACAGAGTGGGGTTTAAATAAGGGTAGTGGGAGAGTGATTGGTTACTGGGTCAGATTCCCTGGAAGGGAAGGAGGTGCTTCCTAAACTGACAGCCCTGCTATCCAATGTAACAACACAACGTTGGAGCGCGCGCCTGAGAGAGACGCGGCGTCCACGTGAAGCTGGTTGCTATGATGCCGTCACTAGGGGAGCCGTCGGCCGGGGAAGCAACCGCTGAGTGTGCCAGAGCAGGGAGTGAAGGTAAGAAATCAGCTGTCCGTCTGCGCATAGCAGCGGCAGCTGAATCATCCAAAGCGGGGACCCACATTGTCTCAGCTGGCCGTCTGCTTATAGCAGCGGCAGCTGAATCATCCAAAGCGGGGACTCACATTGTCTCAGCTGGCCGTCTGCACATAGCAGCGGTGGCTGTGACACTATGGTTAAATGAGAAATAATATAACAAAAATGTATGCCAATTGTATAATGAGCTTACAGTAATTAAATATGTGTTCATTACTTACCAGAGAACTCAAGATGGGCAAATATAACACAACAATCAATTAATTCTTACTTCTGGGATTTCCAAAAATTATTGGTTCCAAAGCCATCATTTGATTTCCACTGATACCGATTGTCAAAATTATGATATTAATTCGTATGACCATTATGTTGGTTTCAAGAAGGACACAACTACACTCTCCCATGTAATTCTTCCTACAGAAGTTGTCATGTAGGGACATTTTAATGGTTGGAAGGAGAATCCATTTCTATCATGGGTTGTATAACTCAGTCCTATATTTATTGTGCTATAGGATGTACAGAATGTTACTTCCTGGCTGTCATGACCGATAACTGGCCATTTACAATCCTTGGCACTATAAAACCATCATGCATATTAAATATCAACATGCCTTGATTATTTATTGTTTGGTGTTTGCTTTTATTCTCAACCAGACCGCTCTTATTTTTTTATGTAAGCTTCAGTTTTGTGTATCCAACATTATTGATGTGATACAGTGATCTTGTTCCATTTGTAGATTTTTCATGCTCTTAAACCTATGTCTCACAGTTAACTATATAAATTACTTCTATCTTTGTATTAGTCAAACCATTCATCTTAGTTGTCATTAGTTACATTTGAGTATTCATATAAATATCACTGGGATATCATCAACAGCAAGTCAAAAAAAAAACCTTCTCAACATGTATCCCCCACCTCTTCATTGTGACTATATTCTATGAAACTTTAATCACAATCTACTGTACATTGTAACATGTAATGGACCAGATTCTCATCTAAGAAGCTACTGCTTCTTAGGTGCATATATTTAAGAATTTTTGTACTACGCATGCATAGTCATATAGACTACGCAATAAATGTAGTACTTAGGAATGTAGATTAAATATGTGCGGTCATGTAAGAAGGTAAAAACATATAGGCACTTAATGTAGCCCTATGGCACTCTTAAGTGCCTTTAGGAAAGGGAAAAATGGAGGAGGAACAAAAAACTTAGGTGCAGATACATGCATATCCGCACCTACTTATGTCATTCATATCTATGAATCTGGACCTATATAACTATAAACAAGTTGGTCTCCCTTTTGTACATTGTGGTAACCCCGGACCTGATTCACACTTAAGAAGGCTTCCGAATTTATGTGTGTATATTTAAGAACGGATGAAATGCACATGCGTAGTAACTTTTTTATACGCTATTTGCATTGGAGTTAAGTTCTCAAAGTCAACGCTTCGGATTTTAGGTACATATTTTAAAGAAGGGATTGACTGTACATGCGTAGTAATTTTTCTACACTTTTAACGTTGGACTTAAGTGCTTAAATTCCTTACTTATGCACTGCGTACCTAAAGTCTCTAGGTTCGCATTAACATCCGCAGAAATGGGCGTTCTATGAATAAGTATATAGGACGATACACAGAAATGAGTGGAGGGAGGCATTAAAAATCACACAATGAAGGCGGGATTATGCACTTGCATTCCTAAATAGACGCCCTACGCATTGAAATGTGAAACAACAGTTAAGGGGGACCTATGGCACTCGTAAGTCACATAAGAACCTTAAAGCCTAGGGCGTGCCAAGGGTTTTTCATTGCTATTAGTTGCGTCTATTTAGGAACCCATCGCGTTCTTAAGTGTGAATCAGGTCCCCCATGTTTAACACAATGATATACAGGTCGAGGAAAAAGAAAATAAGACTCGTCTTTTTTAACTTACTGAACTTTAGGTGGCAAAGATAAAAGCAGACCTACAAAGATGTACAGTATCTTATTTACTTAACTTCAAATGATCTTTTAAAGGTTACTTACTATTTCTTGTGTACTTAAATGCACTGTATAAATAATAAGTAGTCATTTAGTAATTGTAATTTAGTAATAATAAATCTTTTACAGATTGAGAATACTTTGGGAACTTCATTCATTGTTCAAACTAACCTACTCATACTCAATAATTAGTTATGATGGGATCAGATCAAGTTCAATCTTACAGATCCAAATGTTGGCGTTCTGAGTCGAAAACAAGGCATGGTTTAACTCCTCCCACCAAATTTGGATTCCAAATTAAGGCAACATATTTAATTAGATCGACCGATACAACCAAATGACAATGATAAACAAGATCACAATAAGCACTGGGTGTACGCCAGGTAGTGTGACTTTTTTTTTTACCTTTGCTTATGCTGTTAATGCACAGAATGGGACTGTCTACATCTACAGGTGTTTCCCGTCAGAATGCAACACTGGAAACCTGGGTTTGACGTCTGATGGGCATGTAGAAGGAGGGTCTAGTTGGAGTGGTGAAGGTAATGCACAGTTAAATGAGCACCGTTGTGCTCAGTTAAAGCTATACCAAAATTAGGGAAACTTCTGCGATGCATGGTGGGCCCACCTGCTGGGGAATTTTGAATGGGGCTTAACAAATCATTAAACCTTTGTTTACTTACCAATTATCAGCTTCCTTCAGAGATCAGACAATGGAGATGATGTCATCTATTTAGTATCCTACAGAAAGGGCATATGGCTCATCTTGAGAATTAAATGGGTGATGTCAGCTCCATTGAATAGGTGACATTAGCTCCATTGTCTGATCTCTGAAGGAATCCAGCACCCCTTAAAAGGTAAACACAATTTTAGTTATTTACTAATGGGCTACAATCTAATTTACCCACCATCCTGCAAAATAAACATCTTAGAATGAAAAGTTGATTCCTAGCTCCACTATACAGTACAGCTTACCAAGGCAATTGATTCTCATCCAGATCTGAATGCAGATGGTACTAAGGTCTGTTGATGTCCAAATATTCATGCAGGTCCAAGTCAAGTCTAAGTCTGGTAGGAGCAATAAACATTTATATCAGCCACATAGGTATAAATTTTAAGATGCTAAACCTTATCATTGGTCTTATAATCGCTGATACTGTTTTATTGTTGGATTTATTAATATTTTAATTTACATTTTTTTACCCCTCCTGGTGTATCTTCCTTGTTACATATATCTATGCCATCTGCAAAAAAGGCATATTTTCCCCTTGATACCATGTTTAATATCACTTACAAAGATATGAAATAGTACTGGTTAAATTGCAAATCCCTGGTGAACTCCACTGGTTACCTTAAGATCTTAGAATGAAAAGTTGATTCCTAGATTAGAATGAAAAGTTGATTCCTAGCTCCACTGTACAGTACAGCTTACCAAGGCAATTGATTCTCATCCAGATCTGAATGCAGATGGTACTAAGGTCTGTTGATGTCCAAATATTCATGCAGGTCCAAGTCAAGTCTAAGTCTGGTAGGAGCAATAAACATTTATATCAGCCACATAGGTATAAATTTTAAGATGCTAAACCTTATCATTGGTCTTATAATCGCTGATACTGTTTTATTGTTGGATTTATTAATATTTTAATTTACATTTTTTTACCCCTCCTGGTGTATCTTCCTTGTTACATATATCTATGCCATCTGCAAAAAAGGCATATTTTCCCCTTGATACCATGTTTAATATCACTTACAAAGATATGAAATAGTACTGGTTAAATTGCAAATCCCTGGTGAACTCCACTGGTTACCTTAAGATCTCCAGAAAGGATTCCATTAATGCCACCCATTGTTGTGTATCCTGTAACCAAAATCCATGCCACTATCTTTGATTTCAGTTCCAAATTTA
Organism: Limnodynastes dumerilii; assembly: GCA_011038615.1. Taxonomy (NCBI): domain Eukaryota; kingdom Metazoa; phylum Chordata; class Amphibia; order Anura; family Limnodynastidae; genus Limnodynastes; species Limnodynastes dumerilii. The sequence goes on along the minus strand of WWET01003551.1, from coordinate 100,602 downwards.
CAGATAATCTAACAGTTTTCGATGTGGCACAGTGGAAAAAGCCTTACTAAACTTTACATAAGGGTTTAGGGATTAGGGATTTTTTTAATTTTAGCTAAGGAACTATTAACTATTATCACATCTTCTGCCTAATTAATATGCTGTTCTAGTTTCCACAGAATGAAGGGAGTTTACATTAATTTCGTCTTGAAAAAGTCCAGGGGCCAGATTTACTAAGCTGCGGGTTTGGAAAAGTGGAGATGTTGCCCATAGCAACCAATCAGATTCCAGGTTTTACTTTCCTATTACATACTAGAGAATGTCAGCTAGAATCTGATTGGTTGCTATTGGCAACATCTCCACTTTTCCAAACCTGCAGTTTAGTAAATCTGGCCCCAGATGTGGATGAAATGTGTTGATGTACGTGTAATGCTCCATTCAACAGCACAGAATACCTAATAACAGCTATGGAAGCCCCGGCTCCTTGTCAGCTATAGATTCAGGATCTTTGGAAGGGATGCCTGCTTAACCAGTCCTGATCGCAACTTTTAGCACTTTAACATCGAGTTGGTCACTTTTTCACTGCTCGGCAAGCAGCTATAACCGGCAGTCTGAAAAGCATTACCCTTTTGTAATGTCCCTCCCTTTTTTTTCATTTCTTTTGAAAACTTCAATCAACATTATCAATTGAAAAAAGTCCATGCTGTATAGATATTCAACCCATTGCTATGTGTGTTGCTGTGATCTATAACTCCCTTTATTCCTAATGGATTTTCCTACAATTATTATACTTCAAGGCTTTTCTGCATGACTTCCTCTTTCTTATCCACTGACATCCAAACCAATAGACTAAACTTATCTATTGGGGACTGATCCAGATATTAAGAGTAAGGGCAATACGCATTTAAGCAAGGGATGCTTATTTATTTTATATCTGTTGCATGCAGGGAAATATTTTTCTTCTGCACATACTGTAGTACTCACACACTGTTGAGTATAGGCTTTATGTTCATATGGGAGTTCAATTTTCTTATATCAATTTCTTATGTTGTTTTCACAGTATAAATTTGTGTCCCCTCACATAGCAACATGAAGCAGGATTCAGACTTAATGCTCATTGCAGAATTTGGGTGATTGGCAATGCGTATGCCAGAGGTCATGCATCGAGGATTGAATTCACACTTAAGTATGTGCAGAAGATCCATGCTGCACATGCCTATCACTCAAACATACGCACGGAAACCATAGCTGATTCACTTACATGGATGTCTGATTTAGAACTGATTCACACATCAGCACGGAATGAGTCCCGCATGCGTGGCTAGAGTGGCAAGACTCTTAATGCAAATGAGCTGCACATGGGGTACTAATGTACAATATGGGCATGCCAATTGTATTAGGACTGATTCACAAGTGCGTGTGCGCAAAAAAGATAATGCACCCCTCTAACACTTTTTTCAACCTTTTTATTTTTTGTTAAAAAATGATATAAATAATGTTTTTTTTTTTAATTAAGTTTATTCAAAGGTTAAGCAAATAAAGCAATAATAGCAACCACTATCTTGCACATGAGAAGCAATGAAAAGAGTATACATTGTCAAATACATCAACTCTAAATAGACAAGATGCACAACTTAGTACAATGTGTATTTGTCAATGGGATAGCTAAGGATACATAAAACTTCAAGTAATTGCTTGTTTTTTTCTTTTTATATAAGCAAAGGTCAAGAAGGAAATAAAAAATTAGGTTAGAAAGAAAGAGAAAAGAGAGAAGAGGGAGATATAGGGTGGCCCCCTAAAAAAAACCACACACACAACATGGGGTGGGGGGAATGATGAATGTAAAAGACAATAGAGGTGTTACAATCTCCAGAGCCAAAGATGGAAAGAGAATATTTTTATAGTGAAATTAGTAGTTCAGTATGAAAGTGGTTTGCCCACGGCTCCCAAGTTTTGCAAAAGGTCTTACTGGAATTATGTAAAATGCAGGACATGTATTCCATTTTATAAATGTACCACATTTTTTGTAACAGCATATGGAAAGTTAGAGCTTCTGGCTGGCGCCAGTTGGCAGCAATAAGGCATGTTGCTCTGATGCTGCATAGCCCCCGGGACCCCAAGAGGAAGCAGTTAATGTACTGGGGAGAACGGAATATCCAACACCAACAGTTGGGATAAAATATTGTGTATTTCTCTCCAGAATAATTTAAGTTTAGGGCAGACCCACCAGATATGCATATAATCACCTTGCGCAGTATACCCTCTCTAACATGTGTCAGTGACACTAGAGCAAAAGGTCGCCATTCTCGTAGGAACCATATACCACCTATATAGCAGTTTATACTTGTTTTCTTTAATTTTCACACACAAGGAAGAGGCTGCCACATTTTCCCTAATCTCCTCCCAGTCTTCTGCATCTGTATCTATGCCCAGGTCTCTCATCCATGCACCCTCATGTCCCCCCACAGTCTCAGACGATTCCGGTGCCAAATCCGAATATATGAGTGAGATAATACATTTAAAGGTTTTACGCTTCAGATATAAAGATTCAAACCTTGTAAAGGGTCGAGAATAAAGTACTGTGGTCACTGAGGCATGAAAGTGCTGGAGCTGGAGATATTGATAGAAGACTGAGTTTGGGAGGCCATAGCGTTCCTGAAGCATCGCAAAAGAGGGGAATTCTGGGAAATCCACCACATCCTTGAGGTTAATTATATCTTTCACTGCCCAAATAGAATAGTTGCGAAAATCACGCCCAGGAGAAAAAAGGGGATTACTGTAAAGAGGGATTTTGGGACAGGGTGACGGGGAGAGGTTATGTTTTGTGCGAACTGCATCCCATAGATTTAAAAAATATGTAATAATTGGATGTCGTAATGCTATCATTGGTCTAGAGGCCTTCGGCAACCAATGCTGAGAAGACATGGAGTAAATCGAGATACTCTGTGCCTCAATAGTAGGCCATACCTGCATTGATTTAGAGGAGCTCCACATAAGACACTGGGCCAAAAGCGCTGCGTAGTAGTATCGTCTGAAATTCGGAAGCCCTAGACTGCCTGCCACTATGTGTTGCTGAAGAAGTTTAAGCCTCACTCTGGGTCTTTTATTTTGCCAAATAAACCGGTTGATCTGATTCTGTAGGTAGAGAAAAAGTTCTTTCTCAATGAAGGAGTAGAAAGAGGTAGAATCTCCACACTGAGAATGAAAAAGAAACCACTTTTGTGATGCACACCATGGGATAGAAAAAAAGTTTAAAAACACCTTTTATTAATTATTAATAAAATATAAGCATTACCACTGCTTGCACCCCCTAACCAGTCATCCACTCATTTAAGAAATTTAGACTGTGTGGGATTTTCTGTGCGGCATAAACACCCCCATCTTTTTCCTGATTCTGTAGGTCTTTGAAAACAAATAGTGGAATGCAGACTGGAAGGGCTGGAAACAGACAAATAAGCCGCGGAAGGACATTCATTTTGATAACATTTATTCTGCCTATCCAGGAAATATAATAATTATGCCAGCTATCTAGAGATTTGACATAGATTAGGGGGATAGTTAGCCTCATATAGCTGCCTATAATGTTTAGTGATAGATACCCCTAAATACTTCATAAATTTTTGGTTCCATTGAAATGGAAATAGATTTGATAAGGATAAACATTCAGTTTCACTAAGATAAAAATCCAAAAACTTCCATTTTCTGAGGATTTATTTTGTAGCCAGAATGCACCTCATATCTATCAATTTCATTCAAGTGATGGGAGTGATGTGAGAGGGTGGGAAATAGTGAGGAGTACGTCATCGGCGTACAATGCTATTTTATAGGATTGAGTGCCTACCTGGATGCCTTGTATATTCGGATTATTACGAATACAGATTGCCAAGGGTTCTATAAGGAGAGCGAAAATGAGTGGGGAGAGGGGACATCCTTGTATGTGCCATTCATAATTTTAAAAGGTGAAGAAGTAACGCCATTAACAGATACCGTCGCAGAAGTGGATTTATATAAAGCTTGGATACCTTGCAAAATTTTCCATCAAAGCCCATTGATGTGAGCACTCCAGACATAAAGGGCCATGAGACCCTGTCAAATGCTTTTTCCGCATCTAACGCAATCATCAGAGCAGAACTACCCCCCTCATGAATGGAGTGCACCAGGTCAACCGCTCTCCTGGTATTATCCAAAGCTTGTCTGCCAGTCTGGTATTGTCCAAAGCTTGCCTGCCAGGGATAAAACCCGCTTGGTCAGAGTGAATTAAAGAAGGGAGAATTACATTTAATTCAGTGGCTAACATTTTGGCATAAATACGCAAATGTACGTTTAATAAAGAGATGGGTCTATAATTGGGAATGAGGGAAGGGTCCTTACCTGGTTTAGGGATGACAATTATATTGTCGAGTGTGGTGGTACGGTCAAAAGACATCCCCTCCAAAATGTGATTTAAAAAAGTCTTCAGCCAGGGAGCTAAGATACAAGCATACTTTTTATAATAGGATGGGGTTAACCCGTCAGGGGCTGGGGCAGAAGATGATTTTAGCGAATTTAATTGCTTGAGATACCTCTTCTAAAGAAAGGTGGGATCTACCCGAATCGGATAACTTAGGAAGTTGCAAGGAATCTAGCTAGTCTGGTAATGAAGCAGAAGATACTCTTCCATCTCCCTCTGATACAAATAAATTATATAAGTAGTATGATCGAAAGGAGATATTTATGTTGGATCATAAATAGGAGATGCCATAGGTGACACTTTAATGTCATTGATCATGGTAAGCATTTGTTTTTTATGGAGTTTATTTGCCAATAAAGTGTCAGCTTTATCAGCCTTATCATAGAATTTTAGTTGTAATCTTTTTAAAGTATTTGCAGCTCTGCGGGCTAATATAACATTAATTTGGCCCTTGACAATCTGTGTCTGCTGAAGCGTATCATCTAGGGGGGAAATTGCAAAGGTGTTCATTAGTGTGACCAATCCTGATTCTAAAGTAGACAAGGTTGCTGAGTGTTCCCTTTTAAAAGCTATGGCTTTGCTAATAAGGTAAGTCCTCTTATAGTAGCTTTGTGGGCTTCCCAGACAACCCCCAGAGGGACTTCAGAAGAGGAATTATGTTCAAAATACTCTACAATAGCGCCCTGCAGGGCCAGTCTAGACTCATGACGTAATATGGAGTCATCTAGTCGCCATTTTCGCTGTTTAGAAGGGAGACTAAAAAGGTCACATTGGAAAAGTGTGGCAGAATTATCCGTCCATAATAATGGTTGGATGTCTGCATTCATAATGGTGGATATGAGGGTGTGGGAGACAAACAAACGGAAGCTACCTATTAAAATAGCTACCCCATGTTTTTAACATCTGCGGAGGCAAAAAAGTATGTGGGAAGTGTCTACTGTAGAGGGTTGCATGCATACCAGTCAGGTGAGTCTCTTGGAGGAATGCTACATCGGCTTTGGCCCGTCGTAGCGCTCTCAGAGTAATAGTATGCTTCCGTGGCGTGTTCAAACCATTCACGTTCACCGATAGTAGCTTAAATGGCATCAGAGCAATATGCAGGATTTTAGCCTAGTAGGTACCACAGGGGTAACTGCAGAAAAAAAAATGATAAGTACTTGAACCCGAAGATGACACAAAATAGGGAAAACAAAGAAAAAAGAAAAAATGTAAATAATGATTTATTTGAAAATGTTATTAAAATGATTTAAAAGGTAGTTTAAAAAAAATTATAAAAAAAAGATGAATAGCAATTAGCATACATTACAAAGGTAGCTTGTTGCTCAAGGCACCTTAATGGTTAAACTTATAATGTGGCAAGATGATGCCCATAGCTTCCAATGAGATTCTAACTCTCACTTTCCTATCATACTAGAGAATGTCAGCTAGAATCTGATTGGTTGCTTTGGGCAACATCTCTGCTTTTCCTTTTCTGAAGTTTAGTAACTCTAACCATGAACCTGAAGTCTTCCAGTATTTAGTCCAGAAGAAATACAGTTAGCAGGCTTCCTTTCTCATACTGATATTCTCTATAACGTTAGAGGTTCCCACAGCTCTGACATGAAGATTCCCTTTTTTTTTTATAAGGACCTTCTCAGTTTCACATACACCCATTATCACCAATGCAACTTTGAAACTATAAGGGTTCATATAAGATATAGGCTTTACTATAATACCCAAATATTTACTACCTGGTTAAAAGTCACTAATCTCTGCAAAAGTGGAAACATTGCAACAACTTTACTGAACTCTACCTTCCCTTTCATAAATGTCTTGTCATAGTACATGACATTTCATCAATATAATCCCACGTCTTGGAGAGAATCCAAGCTCTTTTGTACATACTGAACAGTAGAATGCTCCCACATAGCTTTGTGTGTTGTAATTTGGGTACACAGGACATTTTCTTCCTTATTCAGAAGTTATGTGAGGACTGGGTTGACAGCGGCATGTTTGAATATCTGAAGACTTTATTCATATTCTTTATAAACAATTTGCTGTGTCTGAGCTGAAATTTATAGCTGTCACAAGAGCAAATATTAGTTATGGTTTGAAGTAAACAGCTTATAGGGAAATAGAGAGTCAGCCGAAATCTAGACAAATCGGGTTTGGGAATTAAAAAGTAGAGTGAAGAAAACACCAACATGAAAATAATAAATAATACAGCACATTGTAGTTACTGTACAGCACCAACCAACTTTGGACCTGATTCAGATTTGTGGATTGCACCTTTTTTAGGTATATGCGCAGCGATTTGTAGCATTTTGCATGTGAAAAATGGGAGCAAGCACAAAAAATCTATCACAAAGCGAGTGATCTGCCTGCGATTCTATCCTGTGTACGGTGCGCCAATGGAAAGGGGAGTTCCACTATATTAAAATGAGAAAGTGGGCATTTTAGTGCCGCTGTTAGTGCAGTAGCAGCTCTGTTTCCTTGTGGTTCATCCTGAAATCCTGTACAAGCAGGGGTAATGGAGGTGTAAGATGGAAGAGATTTTCTTAGTTATAAAACAGCCCTACATCACTTAGAAATATTAAGCTGCTTATGTAGAGGTTGGGATGTAGAGGTTGGGGATCTAACCTCTACATCCCAACTGCTTGCCACCACTTGGACCTCTCTAAGACTCTGGAGTAACTTTTGATTGACAGGGAGGGTAAGATAAGGCCCGTCTGGGCTGAAGCGCAGACCGTGAGGTCGCTAATTTGTATCATAGGGACAGTTTTATTCTATCCTTTCTACTAGCTTAGCGGGTCTTCTTTGTTATATTTTTCTCAATGTTGGTAATAGTGGTGACATTTTCTTAAATTATCAGCCGGTAATTGTATTTTACTGTTTATCAACTAGTGGTTGTCTATTTGATACAAAATATTTGCTATATGGGCAATATTGTTTCATTATGTATGTGCTTTGAATTTTAATCATGAAATATTAAAAGTTTGTAATTTTTATAACGCACATAGTATCTTGTTTGGCATTATTAGTATCAATTGGATTTGTTGCTAACAAAAGGGTCAATTCCAAACCACTCTTAGTGGTTCTTCTTTTGTCTTATTCCATAGTGAATTGTAGCAAGAAACCCAAGTAGTTTAACTAGGTAGACTTGTAAATGTAACACTTATTTTTACAGGTTTGTCTAAAAAGAACTTATATGAGAGGTGTTCATAACTTCACACAGAGCCACATTGGACCGGATTTACAACCCTGTTTTATTTACACGCGTCTCTAATTTTCAGAATCTAGCTGCTAGCATGTGTAGTTACTATTTTACGCTATCTACTAAGTTAGGGACGTATGTAAAAAAAAAAAAAAACAGGGTTGTGAATCTGACCCATTGAATGCACAGTTAGATCATTTTTGTTTTAGGTTACATAAACGTTTGTAATATTTTGGTTATCCTTATCCAGTTTTATGTTTTGTACCCTTCCTTAAATTGCATTAGATTGAAAAAAAAAGTATTTATAATATTAATATAAATATAATATTTTTAAGTTAATTTTATGATAATGAATAATACTTTACATCATAATAAAACACTATACCTGAGAGACCTGAGAGATGCAAATAATTGCCACTATACAGCTTTAGTATAATTGAACAGAAGTGAAAATCCCATGAAAATATTGGTCCTTGAACATCTAATTATTCTTATGTGTGTTTTTTTAAGACAATTACGTGACTTTCAGTAATATTAAAAAGGGATTACGGAACACCTTCTACAGTAATATTAAAATGGAATGTACACCTTCTACATCTATTATCAGGATACAAACCAAAACTGGCATTTTCTCAGACTTCAATTTAAATTGACCTTGAAGACTTTACATTGGTTATCAGTTATATATTTTTGTGACATATATACAAAGGAATCCACATTATTGGACACTGTTATTTTACTTTTAAAAGAAGACTCATTTGTCATGTGGAACAGATCATTTGATTTTTACACCTTATGAAAAAAGAATATTCCTAAATAAACTCTCAGTTTCCGAATGAGTGATGAATATAGAAGAAAAAACCTAACTCAATGTAATCTTATTTATTTAATAGTAAACCTCTTGGAGATCTCTATGCCTCTTTACAGAGCTAATTTGCTAATATTTCACCTAATTAATTGACTATTGTAAAACCTAATTACAATTTGTTAATGTATTTTTATCATCTATACAGACAAAGTCATATATAAAGGATTCAATATGAATGATTTTACTACTGGGTTTTATTTTCTTAAACAATTGCAGTTAATAGCCCTCAAACTATGAAATATGGAATGATAATACCAATTACCTGATTTGTTTATAGAATCAAAAAATTGTAAATGGTTTTATGTTCAGAGAATTTGCGATGAGTAAAGATAACCTCACAAAAATCAATGAATTCTTGCTGTTGGGATTCCCAGAAGTTAATGGTATTTATGTTGTTGTACTATTTTTACTAATACTAGTTGTTTACACTATAACAATTGTAATTAATTCTATGATAATTTTATTGATTACAATAAGGCAGCAACTACATTCTCCCATGTACTTTTTTCTTCAACAATTATCTCTCAGTGAAATTGTGTTCTTGGCTATTATTATACCAAATATGCTACGTGTCATATGGTTGGAAGGTGCCACCATTTCTATTATGGGTTGCATAGCTCAGACGTTTCTTTATGTTTCTGTAGGATATACGGAATGTAACCTCCTGTCTGTCATGTCTTATGACCGATATCTGGCCATATGCAACCCTCTACGTTATCATACCATCATGAATATTAAACTTCAGCATGCCTTGGTTATATATTGTTGGGTATTTGGTTTTCTCCTAACCCAGATGACTCTTAATTTTCTATATCAACTCCAGTTCTGTGGATCCAACGTCATTGACCACTTTTTCTGTGATCTTATTCCTTTTGTTGACCTATCATGCTCCTACAAAGAAGCCTTACAGCTAGAGATATTCATAACAGCAGTCCCTGTGATAGTCATCCCATTTATTCTGGTCATTACTAGTTACATCTGTGTGTTCATAACAATTCTTGGGATTCCATCCTCAAAGGGTCGGAAAAAAACCTTCTCAACTTGTAGTTCCCACCTGTCAGTTGTGATTGTGTATTATGGAACTTTGACAACTATTTATTTGGTTCCAGCTCATGGACACTCCTTGACCATAAACAAGCTGATGTCATTTTCATATATTATTATAACACCCCTGTTCAATCCAATCATATACAGCTTGAGAAATCAAGAGATGAGAGTAATCTTGGAAAAATTATTTTGTATTAAATGAAAAATAAGAAATAAAACCCATGAGCTGAATGCAGATTAATGCTTTTGAACAGCACTATTATAACATGCATTGACCTTGTACATTGAATGCCCTAAATGCAAATTCAATCCAGCCCTCCTGTTAAAAGTACCATTCAGGATCTGGCCAGTAGTTATTAATGTTTAATAAATATTGTGATTTTGTTTTACATTTTCAATTTATCATAACAGTGTATGGTACTAATTTTAACAAAATATTCACTTTAGAGAATTAATTTACATTTAAAAATAATCATATCAATTAAAAAAAAAGTTGATGTTTGGTTTAAATTTTGTAAATCACAATAATCCTAAATAAGTTCTAATTTTTGAATACTACTGAATTCATGAAAAAGAGCTGCTTTCTAAAATAAAATGTTTTAAGTAATCACTTATAAACGTAACATTTGCATTTTTCTTGTATTGTATTGTTGTTTTGTCTTTTAGTGAACCATTACTAAGTTTCATTACAATAAAACCAGAAAGAACAAGCACTTTTTAGTAGCACAGAAAATATATTTCTATAGTATTGTTCAAAAACTTTTTTTTAAAGTACATTTTAATGATTTGTCTTTTAACATATTTCTCAGTTACTGCATAGAACAAACACAATGGAATACAATTTAAATGTAAATAATATTTTAGTCTGGAAAACTTTTTCAGTTATAGTAATGAACTACACTTAACTGGAGGAAATTATGTTTAATTTCAAACACAGTTTAAAAAAAGACATTAAGGTGGGGATGCAATTTATCATAATCAACATATTCATTATATATAAAAGTGAGAAAATCCTGTACTTACAGCTGGATGATTTTGGAAAAAAATATAGCTTACACTTGTGTACTGAGTCATAGTTAGCTTTACATCTGAATCACGCTTAAAAGACCCAATATTTGCATGTGGTGTTTCCAAACACAGAATCGATCAGGCCCAATATGCTTATTATTACCTAGTTCTAAATGTTAATTAAAGTATTGATATTTCCATATTACTTAAGCTTATACTGGTCTTAATTCATTTTATATTTTTTCTCCATTTATTTTTTAAATGGTTCTTTACCTCCAAAAATTAGTTTAAATTACAGTAATTTATGTGTTTTTAATTATAATAAATGATTCATACTTAACACATTTTTATTTGTTTTAACCAAACAAATAAAATCCCTTAAAAACACAGTTTACTTTTTGGAAAGTGTGTAGGACTTTCTTTTAAGTAAGAATAGGGGCATTTGATGACCTTACATTTAAACCAGTCATGAGCTGGTGCAAATTTTTGAGAGGAAACATTGTGAAACCAGGTTGCTTCTGCGCTTGCAGCTGCACTAATATGCACATTTTCTCATTTACATATAGTAAACACCTATTGCACTATCAGAGAGCAGCAGAAGTTAGTATATTTTGTTTGCTTTTTATGTACTCGTTTCTGTTCTACACGTGCATTGATAATACATGCTGCATTTACACCTAAAAAAAACTTTTTTCAATATTACATTTTAGTTAATCAATTTTTTTTAAGTCTAGGGGCTAGATTTACTAAACTGTGGAAAATAAAAAGTGGAGATGTTGCCTATAGCAACCAATGAGATTCTAGCTCTCACTTTTCTATTACTACAGCTAGAATATAAATGGTTGCTATGGACAATATCTCTACTTTTCCTTTTTTTAGTTTAGTAGCTCTAACACTTGCAGTTTATCATTATATATTTAAACATAATTATTTTTAAACCTGCTTAAAAATTAGAAAACCCTACATCTAATTACATTACCTATTACACTAGCAACTATTCAGGTTTGCACTGGACTAAGCTGTCAGAACATGACCTTACTGTGTATGGGTTACTTTAGTCCAACTATACCTAAAAGGCATCTTCACTTGGAAGCATTTACAGTTGTCTGATGCATTTAGGTCTAAACCGTTGAACTTGCGGAATTATTTCTATGATTCTACAATCAAAATATCTTTCAACTCATGCAGACTTAAGTGAAATGACACTTCCAACACTCTCTGACATAAGAGCTGGTTTGCAATTGGACTAGCCTTGGTATTACAATGTACAGCATAGGCCTGCCCCCTCAGTTGCATACACCTGCCATTTTCCATTTGCAGGACTTGGAAAACTTACAGCAGGTCCTAAGTAATGTGAATAAGTCATTGTGAAGGGAATAGTTAGCAGGGAAATCATCCAGAAGAGTGGTGAAGAAAGAAATAAAGTTTACTAAATGTAAGCCATAGACAAAGTTACATCAAGCACAATTTTAGAAAAAATGAATGCAATTGTTCTTGGAAAGGGGTAATTATATGATGGGAGGGATTTTCATCTTGTTTCTATATCTTTATGAACAGATACATGCAATAAAGAGTCCAGGTCTAGATCCAGACTTCTGAATTTAATGCATTGAAGGACAAAGTTTGCTTAGATACTGAACCACATTATTCAAATCTTCATGCATTAGAATTATAACAACTGCTACCACAAGATGGACTTCTGAGAACTATGGTCTATCTTAAGGAAAGTTCCTGCAATCTCGGAGGTCTGGATGGCTTAAAAATTATTAGATAATGCTCACATTGTAAAATGACTAAGATGGAACATCCACTAAAAACTTGACAGCCTCTCTGTCAGAAGTGTCAAGCAGATCCAAGTATGCACAGTGTGAATAAAAAGCCTGTATGTCTATTTTATTATGAACCTGTAATAATTAAATATTTTTTTTTATTTACCAGAGAACTCAAAATATGTAAATATAACATTACAGCAGTCAATTCTTACTTCTAGGATGTCCAAAAATGATTGGTTCCAAGGCCGTTATTTTATTTCTACTGATTGTCTAAATAATGATATTAATTTGTATGACCATTATGTTGGTGTCAACCAGGTCACAACTGTACTCTCCTATTACAACATTAGTCAAATAGGGGTGTCCACTGTGTACTAACCCTACCTTTGCACAACACAACTGATGTTCTCGAACACATTAAGAAGGCAAGTAATTCTACAGAGTGACTCTTGATAAGGCACACCTTTAATTCAAAACCATGGAGACTACCTCATAAAGCTGATTGAGAGAATGCCAAGAGGTGCAAAGCTGTCATTAAAGCAAAAGGGAGCTACTTTGAGGAATCTAAAATGTAAAACATATTTTGATTTCTTTTATCACTTTTTTGTTGACAACATAATTCCATATGTGTTCTTTCATAGTGTTGATGTCTTCAGTATTAATCTATAATGTAGAAAATAATTTAAATATACAAAAAACATTGAATAAGAAGGTGTGTCCAAACTTTTGCCTGGTACTGTATGTAGCAGGATTTAGAGACAGAATGTATGTGGGGAACAAAGGACAGTTCAAAGTCAAGGATAACACCTAAGCACTGAGCTTTAGGAGTAGGGACTACTTCAATGTTGTCGACAGAGATAGAGGCCAGGGTGGTAGCTTTTATTCACAAGTGGAAATTTTATTAGTTCAGTTTTAGATAGATTAAGTTTGAGATGACGGGAGGACATCCACAAAGAAATGGCAGAGAGGCAATCAGTGACACGGGCCAACACAGTAGGTGAGAGATCAAGTTTGGATAGGTAGATTTGCGTATCATCTGCATAGAGATGATACTGAAATCCAAATGACTTTATTAGCTCTCCAAGTGAAGTTGTATAAATAGAGAATTACAAAGGACCCAACACTGAGCCTTGTGGTACTCCAACAGATAGAGGAAGAGCAGGGAATGTGGATCCAGAAAAACGAACACTGAAAGAGCGATTAGGTAAGTAGGATGTGACCCAGGAAAGAGCGGTGTCCTGAATACCCAGCGATTGTAACATTTGTATGAGAAGAGAGTGGTCAACAGTATTAAAAGCAGCAGAAAGATTCAGTAGTATTAGAAGAGAGTAGTGTCCTTTAGATTTTGCAGTGATTAACAGGAAGATACAGGTAGAGAGAGCGAGATGGCAGATAGTAGTTAATGTAGGAATAAGCACAGAAGATAGACATCGACTGACCTATGAAGGTACAGGATCAAGAGGACAGGTAGCAGAGTGGGAAGAGCAGAAAAAAGCAGATATTTCTTCTTAATTTTTGGGTTGGAATGAGGACATGATGCCTGGGTGTGGATGAATGGGACTGAGTAGTATGTTAGCTGATGAGAAGGAGGAGAAAGAGGACGCCAATTCCAGTCTGATCCTGTAAATCTTGTCCTTAAAGTACAATGCAAGATCTTGAGCACTGAAGGCAGAAGTTGGATTTTGCACAAGAGGGCTCAGTAGGGAGTTAAATGTGCAAAAAGAGGCCTGAGTAGAAATGACAGTTTGAAAGTAGGATTGTTTGACTTTGCCCAGAGCATTTCATAAGTGTGATAACTGTTGGTTAGTTAAAAAGTCGAACGGGATATCCGCCAGTGATGTTGTGCTTCGCGGGAGAGTCTTTTAAGATTTCGTGTGTCGTTAGTGTGCTATGGCTAAATCTGATGTCACCTTGGTGCAAAAGGGGTAGCAGGAGCAACTTGATCAAGCCCAGCCGCTAAGGTTTGGTTAAGGTGAGATACTGCCAGATCAGGAGAGTGGAAGTTATGAATTGGAGACAGTAGTTGTTCGACCGATTGAGAAAGTTGGTTGATATTAATATCGTTAAGATTTCTGCGGGTAAGCAAAGGTTTGAGAGTTAGACAGCAAAGAGGTAGAACAAGTGGGTGAGAATGTACAGGTGATAAGGTGATGGTCTAACAGAGGATGAGGGGCAATAGTAAGATCAGAGACTGAGCATAGTTTGAGAAAACCAGTTAAATCCTTATGAGTTGGTGAATCACTTTATAGGGAGAGGCTAAGGAATGTGGTTACAGATAAAAACTTCATGGAATCAGGAGATAACAGGCTGGTAATTGGCATATTTTAAATCACACAGAATAATAGTAGGTATGTCAGAGGATAGGAAGTGAGGGAGCCATGCAGAGAAGTGTTGTCTAAATTGTTGGCAGGATGTATTGGGTGGACGATAGATCACAGCCCCACGCAGAGAAAAAGGGTTGAAAATGCGAACGGCATGTACTTCAAAGGATGTGAAGATAAGTGAGGGGACATTGGGTAAAACTGTGAATGTACAATTTGGGGAGAGAAAAAGTCCAACCCCACCTCTTCGCCTATCTCCAGTCCTGGAGCTATGAGTAAAATAGAGACCACCATATGAGAGTGCAGCAGGTGAAGAGGTGTCAGAGTCAGTGAGCCAGGTTTATGTGACTGCAAGAAGATTGAGATTGTGAGAGAGGAAGAGGTCATGAATGGAGGTTAGTTTGTGACAGACAGAGCGTGCATTCCATAGGGCACATTTTATGGAATTTAGGAGTGATGGGATACAGGTGATCTAATGAAGGTTCTCTGGGCCAGATTCAATTGCCGGCTGTATTTTAAAAAATATTGTGTCGGAAAATATACGACGCCTTCGCCGGCAATTGATCGATAAAAATTTGCATATTCAATTTTTTTTTAACGCTGCACAAAAAGAGCAGGCAGCGAAGGGGAAATTTAACGGGGGGGAAAAAAAAAAACCTTTTTTAAACGTTGCAAATCACTTCCTGCTAGCAGGAGTAAATGATGTAGCAATATCGTTAAAAAACCGGCGTATTTTGAACGCTAAAAAATAATTGAATAGGAAAAAAAAATATCGCCCGTAATTTTGCTAAAAATAGCGTTAAAAATACGCCGGTGAATGATTTTACCCTAATTGAATCGGGTCCACAGGGTTTCTAAAGTGTCCTGAATAAAATTGATTTGTATGTGAAAGTTGTGGTGGCCCTGGATTTGGAGAGATGTCACCAGCTAGCAAGAGAAGCAAAGAAAGATATAAAAGAGGTTTGAGTGATTTACATGTGGTGAGATTGTGATGACTTCTGGTTGAAATTAGAGACAGACTTTGAATGTGGGAGAGTAGATGAGAGTTGAGGAAATGAAGATTGAAGAATGTGAATGTGGGGGAGTAAATGATGTAGCAATATAAACAGAAATGCTGTGTAAGGATAGTGAAAACAATAGGATGTGAAACATTTTTGGTTAGCAAGTGTATGTAACTAAATAAATGTTTGGGGGCTAAGCTTGTGTAGCTGTGGAGCAAAGAATTGTGGCTAGTAAGGAATAAAAATGCAGACATAATTATAAATCATGGTTGTAAATACACAAATGTATGTGCTTAGGAATTATGTAAAGGTTCAAGCAGAGTTTGAGCTGTTTGAAGTTTTTTTTATTAATATACTTGCAATTTAAATGTGGGTTCTTCACCTCTTATTTTATTGTAAATATTGAACAAAAATCATTTTATGATATCTCTGCCATAGCATTTTTTAAAGTCCATGCTGGGGCGTCGTTTAGCTTTAATAGTCATAGGACGCATCTTGTCTGGACTTAGTATCTACATGGCACATATTATTGCTAGTTTCCTTCTGCACCTAAATTAATGGTGTCACTTTCTTCACTTGAGCAACCTGGTAGCTGCCGAACCTGTAACTTGAATCTGTAACTTGTGGCCCAGTTGGTGGATGAGGCTGATCAGATCCAGCCAATGTGCTAACTATACTATATTGATCCATCACAACAGATCATCATCTAACTATCATTATGTGGAGGCAATCCATACACTATCCATCCAAACCATCTTCATAAGGCACCCTTTTGGCACCTAGAACTTTTTCTATCTAGTTACTATAAAATAGCAGCCAATTATTTGTGGGAACAGTTTTATTAATTAGTATATCATTGTGTTTTATGCTTTTATTAAATTGTTATATTTAAGGGTAATTTCACTTCAAAATTGTTTTTGTTTTTTTTGTTTGTTTGCACATTCCTGTGTTGCCCATTTATTCTCTTCTTTCCCTCCCCATTTACCCTTACCTATTGTTGTTTCACTTTTGAGGAGACCATACTTCTCCTCCTACATGCTGCTTTATGTGGTTGATGCTATTGTAACATTGGGCCTGATCCAGACCTAGTTAAGTGCTTGAATTTAGTTACTCCTGGGCTAAACCATGTTGATTTCAGGGGGAGTCAAATTAATTGTCTTCTTTGCATACAGGGATATATCTTTGAATTTCTTACTGGACACAGATACTGACCAGCTTTACTATCACACTGTTATTTATCACCTCTCATTTCTAATGCTATTATATTATTATATTATTACACAGATACTGACCAGCGAAACTATCACACTGTTATTTAGACCTGGGATAGGAAACATCAACTCTCAGCTCTAATACTGTTTGCAACAGATGAAATATGACTCCCCCTTCAATCAGCATGGTTTAGCCCAGAAGTAACATTCATACACTTAACTAGGTCTAGATCAGGCCCATTGTGTGTACACTTATTTTTTGTAAACTAACACCTGCTATCACTTCACCAATATTTAATTAACAATACAATAATTTCAATTATCTAACTTTGTTGAATTAGCATAAGCCCATTTGGTGTATATTAGAGCGATCATTCTTATCTTCATTTCCATATGAGGCTGACCCGAGCCTTCTGCGTGGCTGGCCCTGCTAAGCCTTGGCAGGTTGTCTTGTTCTTCTTAGTGGGGTGATCTGTCCTTCTCTCCTACTATCCAGCATCAGAAATTCCTCTGGAGATTGTCTATTCTGAGACACTTGTTGAAATAATTTTAGTGCACTACTCAGCTTGCTCCATCAGCCTCCCGGCACCACGAGGCTTTTGGCCTTCTGCTTCAACTCCTGCTTTGTATTCTTTTTTTTGCTATCAGGGGAATTGTAAGATCTGTAAATCTAAATTCTTCACTATGGGGCATGCTGATGCTTGAAGTGCGTTTTGTACGATGATAGTACGGACGCTCGAGTTACTACACAGAGGCGTGGATAGCCATTTAAATTGTACAGTATGGGCGTGCTAAGCCCCGTACGACCAGCGTATCGATCAGAAAATTCGTACGGACGCAGGAAAAATTAGGGTAGGGTTCAGCCGCCGTAAGTAGGTACAATCAATGGGAGTGTCATGGGCGTGAAAGTTTATACATAGTGTACATTTCATATAGTAATCATACCTGTTCCTTACATAAGCCATTAAAATGAGGGGAAAAATTTTACAAAAAAAAGATTAAGAGTAACACAACTAATGTCCATGTCCCTGTGCTAATGACAGTTCTATGCTAGCCAATGGCTAGCCGATAGGTTATAGGATGACAGGGCATGCTGGCGCTTGTGGTTTTGCAAGCACCAGTATGTTTTTGAGGGGGGGGATTTTAAATTTTTAATACTTTATTAACTCTGAATCCAGCTTTAAGAGGTCTGTTTACTATTGCCATAGCAATAGTAAACAAATCTCTCCAATCAATCAGGTGTCTTTTGAGAACAGAAAAGATTTGCAACTACAAACAAGGAACCAGTCCTCAGCTTCTGCTGTACTCAAAGCTCCAATGCCAATAGCAGTGGAGATATACTAACTCCTAAGTAAGCAAGGGGAGGTCACTCACCATACACACATGGGGCCTGATTCAGAGGCTGAAAATAAGAACTTAAAGTTACACCTGGGCTAAACCATGTTGATTTCAGGAGAGTGAAATTTCATTTGTTGCAACAGTACTATAGTTAAAAGGAGATGTTTCCCAGCTCAAGTCTAATTAGCAGTTTAAAAGTGAAGCTGATCGGGTATCTGTGTGCAATAAGTAAAAGCATAGCATTCTCCCTGCATGCATAGAATAAAATTAACTTGACTCTCCCTGAAATCAACATGGTTTTGACCAGGTGTAACTTTAAGTTCTTAGTTTCAGCCTTTGAATCAGCCTATTGAGATCTGTTAGAAGGACCATACATTAAGATCCTTGTTTCATCCCCATGTAAAATTAAATGATATGAAATAAATTGGTGACAGCTCATAAGTTTGGATAGGATGTAAATGTTAGTACTATGCTCTTACTTTACTATTCAAATTCTTCCACCTACCACCCAATGTTCATGCTTTAGACTTCCTGTCCCATCTCACCCCACCATTGGAAAGACTTTAAGCTCAAAAAAATGGATTCTTAGGATTCAGTTCTGTGGTGTTGTTCTGTTGTCCATACATTAGCATTAATGAAATATAGATGTTTTTCATTCTCAAAAAGTGAAAATACCCATATGTTTCCAATATGGGTCTGATCCGGGACTTTTAGAGGTCTTTCAATTTTTAAATAACTTTAATTGATATGTTTAATATTACTTTAAATTGATGAAACTATCATTGAAGTTAAATATTCTCCAATGCTATTTTTCAATGACGTCAGCTTGCAACAAGTAGGCGGCCTCTGCGTACTGCTCCAAACTACTGCCGCCATTTTCTGTTAGCAGAAGTCAGAAAAATGAAGGTAAGTTCCATGTATGGGAAGTCTGCCCATGCAAGGGAAGTGTTTAGCAGTGGGATTGTGTGAATAGAATGATCCTGCATTGTGGATTTGTACACATTCCTTGCTCAGGGATTCAATCACATAAGAAACCAGTCTCTAGATTTGGGATTACAGGACCAGATTCATGTCTTATCCCAACCCCTGTTTTTAGGGACCTAAAAAGAGTGCCATAGGGATGCCTTATTTTACCATGTGTAGTTTCCTTTTTAAGAAGGAATCCATCATCCCCAGCTAATCTTAATCCCTCCCCCCTCCCACTTCTACCTAATCACTCCCCGAGGAGGCAGAAGCACACCTCTTTCTAACTAAACTACTATGTGTGGTCTTTAAAGACTGCTTGGAGGCAATCTACTTACCTAACTGGTACGTAGATTGTGTAAATGTACTACTGCGCATGTGCAGTATGTCACGAATCGTGGCAAACACCAAATATACCGGACCATATGTCAGCGGTCTGCAGTCCTCTCCCAGCCCTCCGGCATTCTGAAAGCACAGAGACTGTCACTGGCATAGTGACAGCCTCTACTACTCACCATCCTGCTGTATGATCCTGGCGTTCCACAAAGACATCTGGCGACAAGTCCAGCAGTACCTCCGGACCATGGGCGCCACCATCTTGGATCTGGACACACACTCCTAAATCTCCAATGGCAGCGCTCCTGTCAAAACGCTGACCAATCAGCAGGTAAGGTGGCCTACTTAAACTTTGCACACTCTATCCTCGTTGCCAGAACAACTAGTCTTCTCTAGGTGCTGTCATCCTGGTCTTGCCATCCTGGTCTCGCTATCCTGGTCTCACCATCCTGGTCTCGCTGTCATGGTCCTGCCATCCTGGTCTCACTGTCCTGGTCTTGCCAGTGCATTCCGGCTCAGCAGTTCTGCTTTACAGCCTGGCCCAGCAACCCTGCTATCCAGTCCAGTCCAGCAACCCTGCAACAAAGTTCTAGCTGCCATTCTCGCCTTCCAAGCCTGGTCTTGTTTTCATCCTCCAAGTCTAAAGTACTATGCCTGCCTTGTGTGCCACACTGGCACAATCCAAGTCAAGAGAAAATATCTACCTAGTGTGCTACGCCAGCACAATCCAAGTCAAAAGACTATCCATGCCTAGTGTGCCAAGCCAAGTTTCTTCAGTGTTACCCGCTTTGAGTGCCCACCTGGCACAACCACTCATTGCCTCAAAGACTGTTCTGTTTATTTTACCCCTTTGCACCAAATCTGACCACCAAGACTATTATGTTTATGTTCCTGTATTTCATGCACCAGTCCTACATTAAACCAGCTAGATTTCTTTTTACATCGGCTCAATTGTCATATTCCTTGGAACCCATGGCAAAACCCACAGATACAACGACCATGACAGTTTGTTCTGGCCCGATAAATCCAACCGGGGAAAACCCCCAGGGAACAATGCTGAACATAGCTGACAGATTAGAGCACCAAGAAGCTACAATAAGACAAGTGGTTACCTGTCTTCATGAATTGGCTAACCAAGTGGGAGCTCTCCAGCACACCATCATGCATCAAAACCCTGTCTCCTTGCCAAGAATTTCTTCTGATACCCCTCGTATTCCTCTGTCAGCTCCTGCCAAGTATGATGGGAATCCTAAACTATGTTGGGGTTTCCTGAACCTGTGCCTCCTCCATTTCAAGCTCCAACCTGGAAGTATCCCATCTGACAACATTTTCTGGACACTTTTCGGGTCATCTTTGACACCTCAGGCTGTTCCACATCTGCTGCCACTGATATTCTACGCCTCCGTCAGAGGGACCTGACAGCGGGTCAATATGTCGTGCAGTTCCGAATACTCTCTTCAGAATTGTCATGGGGAGAGGACGCTCTTATCTCTGTATTCTGGCATGGGTTAGCAGATCGTATTAAAGATAAATTGATCTCTTCTCAGCTACCCACCACACTAAATGAACTAATCACTAGCTGTACTTGTGTGGACATTCGACATCGGGAGAGAAACTCAGAGTCTTATCGTCCCAAGGTCCAACTGTCCCCTCGTCCTAGGAATCCACCTTCTTCTTCTGAAGAGCCTATGCAACTCGGGAGGTCCCGACTTTTAGAACAAAAATGGCAGAGGAGGACCAAAAATAACCTTTGTTTTTATTGTGGGGAGTCAGGACATCTCTGTCTGCAATGCTGTAAGCACCCTGGAAACGAGCGCTCCTAACCGAGTCTGAGGAGCCTAAGTTAGGTGTTCCACTACTCTCCTCCACAATCAAGGACTGTACTTTGCCCACGGTTCTGATGTCTACTTCTGAATCTATCAATTAAACTGCTATTCTAGATTCAGGAGCAGCTGAAAATGTTATTTCTTCTTGTATGGTAGAATCTCTGAAAGTACCTACTGAGGAACTTTCTATACCTACCTCACAGCCATGGATGGTAGCCATATACCAGGTGGTAGAATAACTCATAGTACCCTTCCAGTGAAATTACAAACTGGAATCTTGCATCACAAAAATATTCAATTCCTTGTATTACCCAAAACTATTTTTCCTATTATCTTAGGACTTCCTTGGCTCCAACAACACAACCCCCATGTGGACTGGTCCACCTCTCAGATCAGTTTCCAAACATGTTTCACCCAAGTGATACCCCAACTTGCCAAGTCTGAATCCTCTCTTAATCTTCCTGCTCAATACCAAGATTTACACAATGTGTTCAGTAAACAATCTGCTGAAATCTTGCCACCCCATCGTCCCTGGGACTGCCCGATTGACCTCCTGCCTGGAACTTCACCAACAAGGGGTAGAACCTATCCATTGTCCTTGCTGGAGACTCAAGCCATGACTGAGTATATCCAGGAAAATCTAGCTAGGGGCTTTATCCGATCATAATAATCATCTTCCGGAGCTGGATTCTTTTTCGTAAAAAAGAAAGATGGCGGACTCCGCCCTTGCATAGATTATCGTGGACTAAACACCATCGCGGTCAAGAATCGCTATCCATTACCTCTAATCCTGAGATGTTTGACCGCATCAAAGGATCTACCATCTTTACGAAGCTTGATTTGAGAGGGGCATGCAATCTGATCAGGATCCGTAGTGGAGACGAGTGGAAGACGGCATTCAACAATCGCAATGGACATTATGAATATTTGGTGATGCATTTTGGCTTAAGTAACACACCTGCTGTCTTCCAAAGATTCGAGAACAAGATCTTTCGGGATATCTTGAATTTCTCAGTTGTGGTATATCTTGATCTTCTCTCAAGATATAGCCTCCCATCGCCTGTTAGTGAGAGAAGTATTGTCACGCTTGCACGCCAACCAACTCTTCTGTAAACTAGAAAAATGTACTTTCAAAACAAATAACATTTATTTTCTAGGATTCATCCTGTCTGGTACCCAGATCCAAATGGATCCAGTAAAAGTCCAAGCAATTATGGACTGGCCTCAGCCTACAACTCTGAGGAGTATTCAGAGATTCATCGGTTTTTACCGTCAGTTCATCCAACATTATTCCACAGTCATCGCTCCTATCACGTCACTAACCCGTAAGGGTTCCAACCCTGCCAAATGGTCCGGCTCAAGTCAGCAAGCGTTCCATCAATTGAAGGAAGCCTTCATCTCTGCTCCCATTCTTAGACAACCTGACACCGCCTTGCCCTTTCTTCTGGAAGTGGACGCTTTATCTGAAGGCGTAGGAGCCATTCTGTCTCATAAATTCTTGGACGGTAAAGTCCACCTGTGTGGCTTTTTAGAAATTTCTGCCTGCAAAGAGAAACTACACTATCGGCGAGAAAGAGCTGCTCGCCATAAAGTTGGCACTTCAGGAGTGGAGGTACCTTCTTGAGGAAGAGGTTCATTCCATCACTGTGTTCACCGACCACAAGAACTTGCTATATTTCAAGGCTGCACAATGTGTCAACCCTCGCCAAGCTCAGTGGTCCCTCTTCTTCTCAAGATTTAACCTACAGTTGCGCTTCTGTCCTGGATAAAAGAATGTCAAGGCTGACGCCTTATCATGCCAATTCTGCTCTGATGATACTGAAGAGGATCGCCTCATTCTAGATACAACCATGTTAGCCAGCACCCAAATGATTCTTGTCGGCAAGACTATTGTTCCACACGCTCTAAGGAAGAAACTTATGTCATGGGCCCATGTATCCAAATTCGCTGGACATGGAGGTATCACCAAAACTCTGTCCTTTATTTCTCAAAACGGCTGTCCTGAGGAAATTGTATCCGACAGAGGGGTTCAATTCACTGCCCGATTCTGGTGAGCACTCTGTAAGAGCCTTCAAGTAAACCTCAAGTTTTCAACCGCTTACCACCCACAGACAAACGGCCAGATGGAAAGTGTGAATCAAGATCTGGAAACATTCATTCGACTGTATGTCTCATCTTCAAAAAATGATTGGGTGGATCTGTTACCCTGGGCACAGTTCTCTCACAACTACCACTATCACGAATCCCTGGACAATACACCCTTCAAAGTAGTTTACGGATGTCAACCAAGAGTACCAACCTTTTCTCTCCTCCCGGTCGAGTCTGTACCTGCTTCCACAGCCTCTCTGGAAAAGTTCTCTCAGATCTGGAAAAACATGAGAGGTTCTCTACTAAAAACATCTAAAACGTACAAACTTCACGTTGATTAGAAACGACAGGCCATTTATTCCTTGCACCCTGGAGATAAAGTATGGTTGACCTCTAAAAATCTCTGTATCAAAGTTCCGACTATGAAGTTTGCCCCAAGATATCTTGGACCCTTCAAGGTTAGTAAGGTCATCAACCTGGTGGCCTACAAACTAGAACTTCCTTCCTACCTCAAGACTCCCAACTCTTTATACATTTCATTATTTAAGCCCTTGGTGCTCAATAGATACTCTTCATCAGTGAAAAACCATCTAAGATCTCTGGCACACAGAATGAAGAGTTCGAGGTCAAAGAAATTGTGGATTCAAGAACTCATCATGTTCATCTTGAGTATCTTGTGGACTGGAAAGGGTTTGGTCCTGAAGAACGTGCCTGGATCCGTGCTTCGGATATTAATGCACTAAAACTTATCAAGAAGTTTCTAGCCACGCACCCTTTAAAGACCCATTTTGGGCGTCTGGAGGCCACCCTTAAAGGGGGGGTACTGTCACAAATCGTGGCAAACACCGCACTTACCGGACCATGTATCAGCGGTCTGCGGTTCTCTCCCGGCCCTCTGGCATTCTGAAAGCACAGAGACTGTCACTGGCATAGTGACAGCCTCTACTATTCACCATCCTGCTATATGATCCTGGCGTTCCACATAAACTTCTGGCGCCAAGTCCAGCGGTACCTCCAGACTGTGGGCGCTGCCATCTTGGATCTGGTCACACGCTTCTGAATCTACAATGGCAGCGCTCCTGTCAAAACACTGACCAATCAGCAGGTAAGGTGGCCTACTTAAACTCTGCACACTATATCCTCGTTGCCAGAACAACTAGTCTTCTCTAGGTGCCTTGCAGCCCAGTCCAGTCCGGTCCAGCAGCCTTGCAGTCCAATCAGGCTCAGCAGCCTTGCAGCCCAGTTCAGCAACCCTGCTTTACAGCCCGACCCAGAAACCCTGCTATCCAAGTCCAGTCCATCAACCATGCAGCAAAGTTCTCGCCTTCCAAACCTGGTCTTGTTTTCATCCTCCAAGTCTAAAGGACTATTCCTGCCTTGTGTGCCACGCCGGCACTATCCAAGTCAAGAGACTCTCCCTACCTAGTGTGCTAGTGTGCCACGCCAGCACAATCCAAGTCAAGAGACTATCCCTGCCTAGCGTGCCACGACGGCACAAGCCAAGTTTCTCCAGTGTTCTCCTGCTTTGAGTGCCCACCTGGCACAACCATTCATTGCCTCAAAGACTGTTCTGTTTATTTTAACCCTTTGCACCAAGTCTGACCACCAAAACTGTTATGTTTATGTTCTTGTATTCCTATGCACCAGTCCTACATTAAACCAGCTAGCTTTCTTTTTACATCGGCTCAATTGTCTTATTCCTTGAAAGACGGGGCAGATCCTACAGATAACACGACCGTGACACAGTACTTACTTTCTTAAATATGCACCTAATTAGCCGGAATTTCTTAGGTGTGAATCGGGTCTTTAATGGCAATCTATATATTGTGTATCTATAATGTTTTATACAGTATTTATCAATAAACTAGTTACATACTTTTAGCTCTTCTTTACTAAGTGTTGATCATTCAAGGCAAAAATACAGGACATTGGTTCTACCCCTATTGTGAGCATTGGTGATACAGATCTCAAACAGAAAAACTTAAATGTGATAACAGTGTTATGTTCAAGTTCTTTAAATGATGTTCAAATTCTATAAATGATATGGTTAACCAATGAAACTGATAGTCCACAGAGCTTGGGTTGAGTTCAAAGTCACAGGTATAGATTATTTGATACAACAGAACAAGTCACAGAAATATGAGTGCAATATAAACAGAAAGATTGACTTTTGATTTCAATTTACAACACTATTGTTATTTTACCCCTCTCTTTTTCTTTTTACTGCTGCCATCTCCCCCATCTGACACATGCATATCTCTATAATGAAAACAACTCACACAATCTATCTTAAACAGAGGATAAAGATAATGATAATTAGCTATTTTATATTGTTCTATTGTATATTATTATATATTATATTATTTTATATTATTTTATATATTGTTTTTATAACATAATATGACATTTTATTATATATTGTTGTTATTAACTGTCAAATCAGATAAATTGCATATTATTTGTTACATTAGTAGTAAGCCTCAATGACTAGAGAAAAAAATCCCACCGGACTCGTACAAGTTTGTAAATAAGAGATAGAATCATTGTCTCATTAGCGGCAGATGAGAAATATTACAGTGCCGTTAATTAGGATGTTACAGAGAAATTCCCATCAGGAAAACATTCAATGCTAGTGATATCATTAGGCATCAAATAATTAAAATGTGTGTTTACGGAGTGGGTTGATGTAGAGTTTCCCCTTGTGTGTAGCACAATGTGGCAATGACGTTCATTTATTTCAGTCATTGTTTAATGTTTAAATATTGATTCATAATACATATAAACTTCAATAATTTGAGTAATATGAACAATAAATGAGAGTTTTAATATTTACTTTACTATAGATAGACCAGCAGATGAAACCAGTGATAACACAAATACTTTGTGGGACCAGGTTACATAATGATAAAACCATTTTACATAATAAAGCATTTCCTCTATACATAATGTGAGATGTAATATAACATAACACGTGATTATGTGCACAGTTTATCATGAAAATACACAGTGCAAAATATTACAGACATACACTAACCCATCAGCTTATGTTTGGGTCTAGATCAGCCTCATAGTCAGAATGAGATTGTGAACAATGAGACTGAAGTCACAGTGTTTCCACTCCTTGGGCCTGATCCAAACTATCCAAATCCAGACGTATTCATGGGTGGCGGCTGCGTAAGATCGGCATTTCTGCCAACCTGTGCATGCGCCGGGCAGATATTTCCCAGCGTAGTTAGGGGAACCCATTCCTTAGGATCACAACAGTTATGGAAGGAAGGTGGGGGAAGGTAAGTAAATGAAGGAGGGAGGGCGGGTTAGGCCTGTTATGATCCTGTGGCCAGTGTAATAACCCACTGTCATGCCGGCTGAAGTTAAGGTAGCCTTCAACCGGTGTAATTATGCACTGTTTCGCCGGCCACAGGGGGAGTGTCGGGGGAGAGCACCAGGGATACACTGGCCGTACTGATGGTCAGCGGGCCAGCGTAGCTCTGGATCAGACCCCTTGTGTTTAGACAGGACCAATTCAAGGGTGTTCAGCACATCTTAAATATATGCCTTCTTGTTTTAATTTATTTACATGTGCATGAAATTAATATATTAATACAGTCTTCCAGGATTATTACATAGACCCTATCATGAAAAAAATTACTGCTCACTAGACAAAGCATCCTAGTTACTCCCATACAATACACACTGCACCCTAGTGATCCCAATACAATACAAACTACACCCTAATTACCAGCATTCTTATAACCACAAAAATATAATAAGAACATAAATGGCAGTATGATAAAATACAAAAAATATTTTTGTAAGCACAATTTAATAAAGACTGTCCAATAAAGACTGCACCCTAGTGACCCCCAAACATCAAAGTTTGCACCTCAGCGACAAATAAATAACACAAACAGAATCCTACTGACCGCTATTTAAAACAGACAGCATACTAGTGACCTCCATACAACACTGATTAATTAGAAAAAAATTAAAAAGTAAAATGTCAAAGCTTACCTCTACCACTACTGGGGAGGGGGAGGGCAGCAGTATGGCAGATCAGTTCAAATATCAACACTGGGAACTTGATCCAGACCTAAGCATGCACATGTCTTTAAACATGTTGCAAACGTAGCTCTGGATCTGGTCCAACATTCTCAAGATCTTTTGGAGAAAACATATGAAGCACCATACAAATTGTGATACAAGTTGCAAGTTAGGTAAAATAAAAATCAATGTAGCGCTAATATTAGACAGGTTTACAAAGTATTATCTGACCCCCATATTTTGAAGCTAAATTTAAAACAATCACTGATCAGGTGACCCTCAGGCAGCAGACAACGAAGCAACATCTTGGGATGATACAAAGCCCATCTGGATTGGTGGGTCATTTAATAGAAACTTAGGGCCTGATCCAGACCTATGCATGAGAGCGGAGCGTAATACAGCTCCAGCGTAAAAACTTTCACACCCATGACACTCCTCTTACCTTCCTTTCAGTACGCCCGCCGAACCCTACCCTAACTTTTCTATGTGTTCGTACGTATTTTCGTAGCGACGCGCTGTTCGTAGCGGCCTAAGCACGCCCATACTGTACAATTTAAATGGCTCCCCCCGCCTACATTCCTTAACTCCAGCGTCCGTACTAACTTCGTGCTATAAACACGCCCTGTCATCGGAAAAAGCACAAACAATACGGACGCCAGAATCGCCGCTACGAAAAGGTCTTTAGTACGACCGGAAGCTGTCACTATGCATATGCGCAGTGCATTTTTTCTGCATTTTTTCCGCTTACGATCAGCGTACGTTCGCATGCGAGCGTAGGTCTGGATTAGGCCCTTAGTCTCATATCACATAGTGCTTATGGAGCTGTCATGTGTTTGAGATTTAATAGTGGGAGTTATTGTGTTCAGGGGCCAGATTTACTAAGTTGCGTGTTTGGAAATATGAAGATGTATATAGCAGCCAATCAGATTCTATCTGACATTCTCTAATATGTAGTAGAAAAGTGAAAGCTAGAATCTGATTGGTTGCTATGGGCAACATCTCCACTTTTCCAAACCCACAGCTTATTAAATGTGACCCCCAAATGTGCAAAAATCATTGGGCTTTTTTTTCTTAAAGAATGTTGTCTCCATCCAATCCATTCAGAATACTTTTTACTGAATATTGACAGCTATGGATTATGTATCCATTGTTGGCTACCAGCAATAAACATGTACTTCAAACGCCCAGGAATGGTAAGTGAGTTCAGAACACCCAAAACTGCCCACTCCAGAGTGAGAGGCATAGAGATTAAAAGTTGATATATAGTATAAAGGAATGCCCCTGCTTATAAAATCTGTGAGGGCAATCCAGGAAACAATAATAATGAAACTGGCTCAGATACCCCCCCCCCAATAAATATGACACTTATCAAGGGGGGCAATGGCCTAGATGGCCCGGGTAGTCTCCCCTCTAAATCTGGCACTTCTTTAGCTGGTAAATGATAGGAGCTTCCTTAGCAGAGTCATGGAGAAGACTATAAAAATGAAAATTTGGGGGCGTGTCTATCTTTAATGTTTATACAACGCAACACCATATTAGGTATGTTTACTTGTTGTTCCTTGTTTTATATCTTTCCTGTGTGGGCAGGTGGAGGTTCCCTGACCAAGCTGTTCTTAAGACTTATTTCTCCTTATATTTGTGTTTCACCCAATTTCGAGGTGTATTCAGATTGAATACTTGTGTAAAGGCTTAGGCAGATATTCTTCAGGGGAGAACAATCCCGTTTCACTATTGTTCATGGAGCCTCTTCTGCCTTAGACAGCCAAAACTATAATCTCCAATGTTCTCTAACTTTAGTCAGCATTAGTAAATTGTTTGTTCTGATGTTTTATTGATTGCAATCCATGTGGGTGGGTCCAGTGAGGCTAACTTTTAGCACTGTTCTTCATTCTCCCATGCAGAATTTCCCAGAGACGCTGCACCATTATGCCAGCGCCCGGCTGCGGTATATATATTTTTCCCTTTGTGTCTGTGTTTTTTCCCTCCCCCACCCCAAACCACAAAGCATGTTCTTTTCATTGCCTGCATCACAATCGCGAGGCTCCCCCCCCCAACTACCCGTTATTCAAAAACACTCAATCATTAGGATTCCACTGCAAACCCTGCTCCCAAGATATAGCAAATGGGTTGAATAGAACTAGCCAGGAAAGGTTTCAGCCCCCCTTGATTTTTAATGGTTGACTTACTTAAAGTATTCTCAATAAATGCCAAAGGGTTGAATATTCCAGAAAAAGATCTAAATTGCTACATTTTCTTAAGTTGGGGAAAGCAGATGTAGCATTTATACAAGAGACCCATTTTAAACATGGGGCCTCACTCCCTAGACTGACTAACCCTCATTACCCTCTTTGGTTCACCAATAATAACCCTGAGGGAAAATCCTTAGGAGTGGCAATCCCCTTTTCCATAAAAATACCAGTGCAGGACGCTCAAGTTCATAGGCTCCAGCCGGGTAGGGGTATTGTAGTGACCTGTAAGATTTTTGTTCAGCCCTTTACCTTTATAAATCTTTACTCCCCCAATCAGGGCCAGGCTAGATTCTTAAAAAACACCCTTCAGGAGGTCACAGAATGGAGAGAGGGAGTGGTTATTTTAGGTGGAGACCTCAATCGGGCCTTGTACGCCTCAGCAGGATACTTCCTCAGGTAGAACAAACCACCTGGAGAGAGATCACAGTGCGTAAGTTATTTCATGACCATCAGTTGTCCGACACTTGGAGGCTACACCACCCAAATGGCAGAGATTATACCTTTTACTCAGCTCCCCGTGCCACCTACTCAAGGATAGACTACCTTTTTATCAGCGATAGACATTTACATCTGCTACATGAGGCCCATATAGATCCTTTCACGTGGTCAGACCATGCTCCCATCTCTATCTCAGTCACTTTGGGGAGACCTAGATTGAAATCCTGGAACTGGAGGATCAATGAGACTCTCCTCCAAGATCCAACTATTAGACCCCAATTGGAAAAGGCAATAGATGACTATATCTCCCTGAATCACCTGAAATAAATGCCTACGCCGGTAATATGGGAGGCACACAAATGCGTGGTCCGTGGAAAAATGTATTCAGTTCAGTGCCCAGGTCAAAAAACAACAAACCTTAAAAAGGGATGCACTGCTAGCAAAAAATTGTGTATTAGAAACAACCCATAAATCCACTCTACCTAGGCAGGTGCTTGCGGATCTGGCGGCGACCAGAAAAGAGTTAAATGATCTTCTCAATAATAAAATTAAAACGGTGTATTGTTATTGTTGCAATAAATTCTTCAGATGGAGTAATAAACCGGGGAAGATGTTGGCTAATGGTCTTCGGGAATAAAGTGCTTCCTCTTATATTCACTCTATTAGGGATCAACTGGGATGTCTGCATAACTTAAATGAAGATATAGCAGCTGATTTTTGCTCCTATTACACTGGGTTGTACATTTTATGAGATTCCTCTGATTCTACTTTCCAGATTCATCTTGAAATGAGATCCAAAAGTATTTGGATAAACTTAAGCTGCAGAATTTGTCGGAGAGTGATGCAGATTTTCTTGACAGACCATTTGAGGAGGCAGAGCTAGCTAAAGCCATCAAATCTATGCCATCGGGTGAAAGTCCAGGTCCTGACGGCTTTACCATTAATTACTATAAGTGTTTCCAGGATAAATTATCACCTCTGCTGCTTAAGGTGTTTAAGGCAATCTCGGATCAGCT
>WWET01003551.1:52610-67113 GCA_011038615.1 Limnodynastes dumerilii | reverse complement strand
GGAAGGCCTTATTGTAGTCATCCGTAAGGAGTTTAAGGATCTGCTCTAGTTATCGCCCGATTTCCCTCTAAAAAGTCGATTTGAAATTGTACGCCAAGGTGCTGGCAAATAGATTGAAGCTGTTCCTCCCGGATTTGGTCCACACGGACCAGGTGGGTTTAGTCCTGGGCCGAGAAGCTAGGGACAATACCACAAAGGTGATTGATCTGATACATCTCGTTACGCAGCTGGACAGAGCAACTATCCTTTTGTCAATGGATGTGGAGAAAATTTTCGACAGGATCGACTGGACATTTCTGTCAGAGCTTCTACAAGGCATCAACCTTGGCTTCCGCTGTAGAGAAAACATTTTGGCACTTTATGCGGACCCAACAGCACATATAAAGATTATGCTATCTCAGCCAGTAGTCATTCACAATGGCATCCGTCAAGGTTCCCCACTGTCACCATTGCTATTTCTACTTTGTATGGAGGCACTGGCACAGTGATTAGGGAGAATTCAGATATCAACGGAATCAAACTGGGGGGGACAGAGTAAAAACGTGTCCTCTTCGTGGGTGACCTGCTGGCGATCCTGTCTAACCCGGTTCAACACTCCCAAATCTGATGGAGGAATTTGATTCCTTTGGGAAGATTTAAAATGAAAAAAAAATCAACTTTCCAAGTCTGAAGCCCTTAACCTTACTGCTCCACCGCTAACCATATAAGGGTTGCAAAATGCCTTCTCTTTTAAATATAATTCTGTCCACATTAAGTACCTGGGTGTTGCACTCTCAGCAGACACCTCTCTACTTTACTCGCTTAATTTCTCCCCTCTACTAATGAAGATCAATACAGAACTCCAGAAATGGACCTCTGGTATGTACTCTTTTGTGGGTAGAATTAGTATATTCAAAATGAACTCCTTATCTAAAATATTATATTTGTTACAGACCCTGTCTATTAGGATCCCGGCGCAATGGTTCACAAACCAGAAAATAATCCTCCATTTTATCTGGCAGGGCAAAAAGCCCAGGTTGAAATTCGAGGTTCTATGTAAACCCAAGGCCCGAGGAGGCCTCCAGCTCACCCACATTTACAATTATTACCAAGACGCATTGTTAACCAGAATATTGGAATGGACCCTTAATTTGAATACTAAGCAGGGGATAGCCATAGAAGGCTACAGCTTAGGATTCCCCGCTACTCTGATGTTATGACACTCCGGGTTTACCTGGTAGAGAACCAGAGTGGTCGTAGAGAGAATAATGAACTGGTGTGTCACCCTAGGATTACCTGGGTGAGAACTGAGGTGGCCACGAGAGAGAGAGATTGCGTGACCGAGTCGATTGCCGAGGCAATTAATCTTTATTATTGGGTGGTCTTCACCAGAGCCCCTGATGGTGGGGATGGGTATGACTGAGCTCCAACAACTTGGTTGTTTCCCATTGAATCAGACCCGAGGAAGGAAAATAAAAGGAACCCGAGTTGAGTACCCCAAGAGAGCGAGAGGTGACTACAAGAAGAGAGGGAGCAGAACAGGCCGGAAGGAACTGGTCTGCGACGGACGACAATCAACATGGAACCAGGTATGATGGACGGAAGAGAGTTCACAGGACAGGACAAGACGGACTAGGGCTCGCACACTCCCGGACATACGGCGGGACCCCCGAAGGGGTAACACAGACTAACACTCCATGGAAGAGGCAGGAAAATGGGCAAGGTGAATACACTAAGGAGAGAGAACACACTAGAAAAACAAGGCAGGAGCAAGGCAAAGATAATGGGCAAGCAACGGTCAATTCACGAGGTGCAAGGCACTAGGCAAACAGTAAAAAGCAGATCACAGCACTGAGAGCAGAACTATAATCAGTGCCAGGAGCTGGGAGAAGGGCATTCAAATAGAGGCTGCTGGTCCCTGATTGGCCAGCAGCCAGAACAGACAGAATAAGAAAGGCTGTTTTTCCGAGCAGGGAAACAGCCATATAACAGATGGAGAGAGTGCGCGTCCGCCACCTGACACGTGATATTGTTTACATGTGGTCGGCGACATGAAGGGGAGACAGAGTGCAGCATCGATAGAGCCGAAGGTAAGCTCCGGTCCCGGTACTGCTGGATGTACCACCTGGCACCTTGGATTTCTCCTTTTCCATGGACCTCCCATTCTACCATAGCTCTGACACTGAAGGTCTGGTAGTCTCTCAGGAGCCTCCCTTCCATTTCGTCTTTGGCCTCCCCCCACCACTCGCTCCTTGCAAATCCAGATTTTACACCTGGTAAAGTGCAATAAGATTTTCCAAATTACGTCTACTTGCTCTCCAAGTGTCAAGATTACAGAAAGGTCATATAATATTCTCTCCAGTTGGTACAGAACACCAGAAATTCACCATATGTTCTATCCTGCAGTGTCGGAACAATGCTGGAGGTGTCAGGGCTCGTTGGGCACCATGCTTCACATATGGTGGTCTTGTCCTATCCTACCTAATTTCAGGGACTCGGTTTTCCATATTTCCAAAACCATCCTGGGAGAAGAAGTCCTTACTACTCCACTTTTCTGGATCCTAGGTTGAACCCCGATCTCTCCCCAGTATACAAAAAAAAATCACTATTATGCCAGCTGAGCAACGCGGCTAAGGCAGTCATTTCTGTCATATGGAAAAGCTCCCTTCCTCCCACGGTCATGGATTGGATGCGCAAAATCGATTTCTATATGTTTATGGATGAACTCCAGTCCTCAGATAACCTATCATATGAGGCCTTCCGGG
Organism: Limnodynastes dumerilii; assembly: GCA_011038615.1. Classification (NCBI taxonomy): domain Eukaryota; kingdom Metazoa; phylum Chordata; class Amphibia; order Anura; family Limnodynastidae; genus Limnodynastes; species Limnodynastes dumerilii. Next base: position 64,369 of record WWET01003551.1, on the reverse strand, counting down.
ACACCTGGGTCTTGTGTTTTTTTATTCAAAGATTCAGATACAAATAAATCTCTCAGTAAGTAAGATAAGTAATTTCCCCATACCCCATTCTCCTGCTGACCCCCTGTTACTGGTCACTGCTCGGTCTGAACCCTAACTTTCTCTCTGGATATAATGAAGACAAAATAGTTCACCTTTCTCCTGGCTAGCTTCCCATAATATACAGATTGTAACATGGAATAACCATATAGTATCTCTTGGCTTAAGGTAACAATTGTGATTGGAAGTGTTTCCCCTACCCTAATCTTCCCTCTCTTGCCTTTTTGTTTTGTGTTGCTTTTTTATTTTTTTCACACTTCTCATATACCTTGATGCTAGGTTACTTATCCAAGATTTAAGTGGCCATATAACATATGATGTAACCATTATGTCTAAAAGTTTTGTAAACTGTTAATTCTAGAACATTCTGTAATGATATGTTCGTTTATGAAGATTGCATAACTAATACAGAGAATTTTAAAAACTACAAACATTAATCGGAATCAATAGCAAACTCCAATCTCTATAAATAATGTGTCAAAGCATTAGCAAAATTACTGAGTACCAAATTCAGATATAGGTTAGAATGTGTAATATAAATTGCGAAAACTACAAGTAATATTTCTACTGCTTAACAAATTTTTATACGGTATGTGTTCACTACTTGGACAATTGCTATGCTAGGTTACTACACAGAATGGGCCTGATCCAGAACCACACGATTTTACGCGTCACGGAGACATAAAATCGCATTTTAGAACGCACTGCGCATGCGCACCATAGAAAATACGCACATGCGCGTAGCGTAATTGTGAACATATGGGAAATTCACGTATGTGTCACGTAAATACTTACATGTGGGCATGCCAATTTTACGTGACACAACAATAAGTTCGATTTACGTGAAGTAGGTGGAGGTTTGTATGTAAAGTGTACAGTATGGGCGTGCTAAGCGGCGTACGTTCACGTAGTCTATACGTCCGTTAGCGGACGTACGCTGTTATGTGAGAAAAATTAAGGTAGGGTTTGGGAAGCGTATCTTGACAAAATACGTCCGCGCAAGGGGTGTGCCGCGAATAAAGGTACGACACACGTAGTTCTGGATCTACCCCAATATGTGTAATGGCTTTTGAAATAATTTTGTGTGCCCTATACACTCACTGTGTGCTCTGCAACTGCACCAAGTGTCCAGACCAAGACACCTTTTTTATTAAAGAAAAAAGACTGCCCTAATAATGGCTTTTGGTTTCTGTTATTGAACTATAGAACAGACTCATACACTACCACACTAGTGGATAGGTATATTTCTTATCACTAGATCATGTTGTGTGACTCAGGTAGAGCTACAGAACTGAGCATTATTAGACTCCCTCCACCAATCTCCTATCTAAAATGGCTCCAGAATCATGAGATAGTGCCTTATAAACCCTCAAACACACATGAGAATAGTGTTACTGAACTGCACCATCAGTTTTTATGCTGAAAATCCAAAATCGCTGACATTTACAGGAAAATGGCGTTTTGCCTCGGTTTTCAATTCAAATTTGGCGGGTAGATCCGAGAAATTCAACTCGAAACCCCAAAGTTCGAATTTGTTGGATGTTACGTAATCCGAACCACTCATCCCAGATTTATATATGACATACACAGTTTACATAATAAACTAAAATATAATTTATAATGTAAAATTATAGTAACACTGCATCTATATACAGGTGATTCTGATTAGTTCCTTAGCTGTTATTTAGTGAACATTTGTTTTATTCTTAGCTACTTATTCTATAAACTCTGGAGACAAGTTTGGACTTACTAGAACCCTCTAGGAATACTTCATTTTCTTAAGTTTACCATATAGCAGTATAAAATGATGTAAAGAAACAAAGTATTGTCTCTTGCCTTGCTTGTGCACACAAGGAAAATCTCCTGTAGACCTTACACTGCCTATACTTCCATTGATATCTGAAACCTACAGACTACTTTAATATTTCCAAATCTCTTTCAATCCTTCTGTTTGGCCAACGTATGTGGAAATATTTGTGTGTAAGTTATTTATACACATTTGTTTTGTGTTGCAATTATTTTAGATGAATTATTATATTATTTTATTATTATTATTTTATATTATATTCCCATTCCCATCTAAGAGAATACAGCAATTTAAACATGCTAGGGATAGATATTGCTATAGGTTACCCTTACAAGGAGCTTGGATCAAAAAGGGTTTTCGGTTAGCTTTCAAATGAAAAAATGCAAGTGTAGGATTTGTACGGCATAACACAGGTATAACTTAGTTAAAACCAAAATACATAAACAATAAGAACATGATCACATTCTATTATGTATAAGTAACTTTGAAAGAGATAAATTCATAATTTAACTCTTTCCTGGCCACACTGATCCCATTCCGTGATGATAACTTGAATGCCTGACCACACTGATCTTATTCCGTGATGATAACTTAAGAAATTAATGTTTATGAATTCATGAGATAATCATTTATCTTGATTTATGTGAAGATGGTACTTATTCTGTTTGGCATCTCAGGCCATTATGTAGAGTTGTGTTCATGCTGATTTTTTTTTTAAGCGCATATTTTAACACTGTCCATGGCTTGAAATTATATATACACAAATGTGTGCAAAGGGTTTTATGCAAACTAGACATCCTCCACATAAAGGTCTAAGGGCGGGTCATGGGTGCAGAGACATTGGGGCTGATTTAAAGTTTGGGAGTAAGGGCAATACAGGTAAAAGTGTGCAGCTCTAAACCATTTTGCTAATAAAAAGGGTGATAATTAATTTTAATTATTTTTTCTTGCCGGGGAAATACTTTACTTTTGCACATAGAACTCCCATACTGTATAACCTTATGTTTAATCTATAATTTAGAGCTGAGATAGGAAACCTTACTACTCAGTTGTAATTTTTGCCTTCACAATTTTAACTTGCCTCTTCTTGCAAATAAACATGGTATTGCACTTGCACCCAAAAATATATGTAAGTGCAGCTCTGCATCAGTCTTAATTGGGTAGAAACATTTGTATATATCATTGTCAAAACTTGCACAGCTTTTATGTATTATGTTTGCATATATTACACAGTCCCTTAAAGAGCAAATCTGAATTATACAAACTACATTTTTTTATTTACTGTACAACTTTGGATATCTGTATGGCATACTTAAATCTTTTAATATATGCATATATATCTTACCTTATAAAGTTGAGTACCCATAAGTAAATAAAAAAATAATAATACCAAATTATTCTTCTCCTTTTAAACATAAAATTATCCTAAATATTTAAACAATATAAGGATCATGTATGTAACATCTTCTCTGCTGCCAATTTTTATTTTATTTTTTTAATGTACAGCTGTGCTCAGTTAACCCTTTTCCAAAAACAGGGAAATGTCTACCGTACATGGGGGGAAATTGCAAGCGTGGTGGGCCTGCCTGCAGGAAAGACTTGAAAAGGCCTTCAGAAACCATTAAAACTTTGTTTACTTACCAATTAACTGCTACAGACTCCCTGCAGAGATCAGACAATGGGGATGTCTCCTATTCAATGTCCTATAGAAAGAATGTATGACGCATCCTGTGAATTAATTTGGTGATATCAGCTCCATTGTCTGTTCTTTGCAAGAAACCAGCAGCTGCTGTATGTTAAATAAACAAAGTTTTAAGAATTTAATACTGGGCTGCAATCTAGCTTTCCCACCATATTGCAAAATCAGAATCATGGCAGAATTTATTTTTTTTATTCTAGTTATATAGTTAAATTTAATCATGTTGCTTTTTAGCACAAATAATAATGTAAGTTTCCAATTGATTTTTACCATAAATCTTACAGAAACAACAATTGCAGCATCTTGGAATGATATATCATTTGTTAAGTATGTGTGAGAACAACCAGACACAAGTCCCCTACATACGACTACTTGGATATCAAGACCTGCACAAATTCAAGGCATTTTTTTTCATTCTGTTCCTTTTCACATACATAATGATACTGACTGGAAACATCCTAGTTATTATTTTGGTGACGACCATTGATAATTTAAAAGTTCCAATGTTCTACTTTCTCAAACACTTATCTATAGCTGATATGCTCTTTACCACCAGCGTGATGACCGTTTTTTTGGCTATTTGTAACCCATCACGTTACACTTCAATGATGAGTCCAGATGTCTGTCTTCAACTGGTGTTTTTTTTCATGGCTGATAGTCATCATTTTAGCAACAAGTGAATTGGTTTTTATTTGTCAGTTTAAATTCTGTGGTCAGAATTACATTGACCACATCTTCTGTGACACTGGACCAGTAATTGCATTGGCAACTTCCGATACCTCCATTGAGCTGTTACAAGACTTTGTTATCAACAGCTTCATGGTATTTTTTCCATTTGCCTTCATTGTAATGACATATTTAAGCATTTTATATACCATTGTCAAGATGTCTTCTCAGAATAGGAGAAAAGCCTTCTCCACATGTGGTTCCCACCTGACCAGTGTATGTTCATTTTATGGCTCCTTAATCATAGTCTATATAACTCCATCCAATAAAACAATCAACCTTAACAAATACCTATCCCTCTTGTACATTATATTGATTCCATTATTAAATCCAATTATTTACAGTTTTAGGAACCAAAATATGAAAAGAGGGTTGGAAAAATATCTCAATGATTTCAGGAAAAATATTTGAGGAAGAGAAAAATAAATTTTTGATGTAACTTTAATTTTTTGAAATATATTTCTTCACCTAAAAACTCTATTGTAATTTTATTTTGACAGAATTTTCGATTAACTATTCATACTTTGATTAATTTGCAATGTTTAGGTTTAAAAGTTTGTTGCTAAAAATTATTAACTTAATTGTTCTAAATAAGTAGCAAAAACATATAACAACATCAAATAATAATAATGATAATAATAATAATAATAATAATAATAATAATAACCTGATTTACAACTAATTACAACTAAGTAAGAACAGGATTTAAGTGTGTATGTTTAAGAACAGTTAAATTGAGCATGCCCAGAACTCAAAACTAAGCACTTAAACCATGTAAGGTCCAGATTTACTAAGCTGTGATTTTTGAAACAGTGGAGATTTTGCCCATAGCAACCAATCAGATTCTAGCTGACCTCCTCTAGAATGCAATAATTAAAATCTGATTGTTGCAAAGGGCAAAATCTCCTTTGATTCAAAACCCACAGCTTAGTAAATCTGGACCTAAGAATGATTACTGATTTATAAAACACCCGACCGCACTCAGTTTATTAGATAGTAGAATGTTGCAGCTCCTATCACATAAAAAGGGTGGACTCTTAAATTTTAGAGGACCTAAAGAAAGATATGTGATTTAGGGACAGAGAGTCCTAATTGATATCACCTATCATGGAGATCAATCCTTCGGTGCTACTCCACCCCTTCAAAGCCAATATATTGAACAGAAAGAGAAAAAGAAAAAGGAGTCTAATGAGTGCACTCTTATAGTCCACAAATTAAGAAATATGTTAAAAAATATTTGGTAACTTTATTGATATATATTAAAATATTAATGTTTCAAGGTCCATATATGTGGATAGGGAGCAAGCAACATAGGGAAGTAGGTGGCAGGGATACCAGTGAAATATAAAACAAAATTAAATGATAGTGTTCACACAAGACAAAATAGTGAGATAAAAACAACCACACGAGGGAACTATAAATACGTTGATAATGGTACTCATATATATTCTTAGATCCCAGTTATGTATTTTATTGGTGTATATGTATTATTCCAACAAAAATATATATTTATTTAGTATGGACAGAAAAGTATTTAATATTTCAACATTAGGCTGTTCAGGCAAGGGGCAACAAATAAATAAATGTCTCAAATGTGTCAAACTAATTGTTACAAATACACTTTTACAATTATTGGATATAGATGTCGGCAGATCTAGACTGTAGATAGTTATAATGAAGTGTATAGATTAGTTTGTACTAATATATTATTATAGATATAATGCCCAATACTAATAAATGACAGTCCTAACAAGGAAGCTGTCAATTGCTGAGCCACACAAACCTATAATAAAAATCTGTTGTAGCCCAAGTGATTACAAGTAAGGTAGCTCTTAATCCTGCAATAGGGTGCTGATAAGGGGTGTAGATAAATATTACACTACTGACAATATTTAAAATAAAAGCAGGAGAGCTAATCCAGGTTAATCGTAGCCATAACAGTAACAGCAGGCAAATGAGCCATTTCGCGATCTCCGTGATGTGCCAGAGACGCAAAGGTAGCTAAATATACAGGGCAGTTTAAGTGAAACAAATTAGAGATCTAAGGTAAAGAGATGAACTTAATTAACTACTAAGTTCCCTCGTGTGCAACAAACACTACACGCGTTTCACTCGAAAAGGCGAGCTTTCTCAAGGCATCAACTGATTCACAGATAAAAATGGATACTTTGGAATGATTCATGGTTAGGAACCTAATGACTTACAAATGTATGGCTAAAGGGGCAAGACTCTTAATGCAAATGGGCAGCATTTGGGCTACTAATGTACAGTATGACCGTTCCTCCAGACTTAAGAATGATTCACCGTTAAACAGGCCTTGCTCAGAGTAACATACGCATGGATAAAGATAAGAATGCCCCCTTCCATTCTTAAGTTGACAACCGCATGGTTAACAGAGAGACAAAGCCTCATGCTTTTCTGTGTGTTCAGCACACAGCTGCTGTGTAATTATAATGAATGAATGTGTCCACTTCGATTGAAACACTTAGTCTTATCTTTTAAAACTGCTGTTATGTCTCCATTTTGTGTTTGACTTTAAATTTGAAAGGTGCTCATTATTTACATTTATTTGCAGTTTGTGCATGATTTGTTCATTGTTTGTTGTAAACATTTTTTTAACATATTTTTTTTTAATTTATATAACTTGTAGCATGTTTACATTGTTTGTGTGTGACCTTGAGATAAAACTTTTGTCTAATTTATGTAGATATTTTTTATTTTAATATTTATGTTATAACAGCTGTGAAAGATGCAGTTATTTCTTAATTCTTTAATAACTTTTTACAATTTTAATAATTTCCAAAATTTTTGCATTGTGCAATTAAAAAAAATGTTTAGGTTACTTTTGTTAGTTATAAAACAAAGAAAGGGGCCTAATCATAGAACATAGCAAACAAAATCATAAAAAGGAGAAGCACTGTGTGATGTGTATATGAGTTATAATAAAAATAATTGGTATTGGTATCTAAAAAACACAACTCTAAAAACTCAATTCTAAAAAAAACTTAACCTCTAAAAAACACAACTCTAAAAACTTAATTCTAAAAAACTCAACCTCTAAAAAACTCAACTCTAAAACATCAACTCTAATAGCAGCATTTAGGATAAATGGTGGTTCCCATGAAGTAGAGGCACTTGTATTAGTCCATAGAAAATGATAGTAGGGGGCTTCTTAATTAATTCTCACAGGTATTTATGGTGTGGATACCTGTATAGAATTTATTAAGAAGCCTTCTACTATCATTTTCTATTAATTTAGACTAAACCTAACCCTCCCTCCCTCAGAGCCTAACCGTAACAGTCCCTGGAGAAGTTACTCACCTCTCTGAAGGGGTCTGTGGTGGGAGGTTGACGAGTGGTTGTTTCTCAAAATAAAGACAGCTGAAAATGAGCTTTCAGCTTTCTCTATTTCTAAAACAATCATTTGTTGCTGGAGACAGAAAACAAATAATAATAATAATCTAATAGCCAGTGCCTACCTTTCAGTTTTCAGACTTTTACAAAAGTAAAATGACACCATAGAGGAAATCTGGATTAGTACGTAGACAAAGGAAACCTGTATAGGGTACATTGTTATACCAAATAACATCTACTAGAAGATATATTAGAAGTTTCATTTCTCTTATATCTTGGATGAAATGAATTTTATTTGGGTCCATAAATAAACAAACAATGGGCTGGATCCAGACCTTGTTAAGTGCTGAACTTAGTTACTTAAGGGATAAACCATGTTGATTTCAGGGGAGAGGATTAGAGTTGAGAGGTGATGTTTCCTATCCCTAGTATAAATAACAGTGTGATAGTAAAGCTGGTCAGTATCTGTGTGCAGTACTTGATTCCCCCTGAAATCAACATGGTTTAGCCCCTGAGTAACTAATGTAGTAATGTCTCTTTTTCTTAAACAACACCCACCCCATGGTGGAAAACACAGCAATGGTCAGTAATTGTTTTGGTAACACCATAGGCCACTGCCCTTACAAGGTTTGTGCGCAAAAGGTTAAAAATGTTGTGCCTGATCCACAACTACAGCTGCCAGGGGAGTTACGCTCTGCTCGGGCATAATTCACCTGTTATGAAGGTTGTGCACATGTACACAACCTTCATAAGATGGCATGAGGGCCGGCAAACGTAACTATAGTTATGGCCGATGGATGTTATGAAAAGGGGGCTTTTCCCCCCTTTACACATTCCATATCTCCCCCATAAAGGCAGACAAAGGCATGCAAATGATGAAACAGGGTGGTGTAAGCCCCGCTAGGATCTCCTCTGTGGCTGTAAGGCCGCATAGGACATCGTAACTTTAGGGAAGGAATCTGTAAGTGTCCATATTTACGCCCGACAGCAGGGAGTGCACGGGGCATGCATTCTCCGCTACAATGGCCACCGTAAGGCGTCCGTAGGTCTGGATCCAGTTCTTTGTGAGGGATTATGTAGGAAGACTAAAATGCAGAAACTACAGGTAAATTAAAGAAGACTATAGAAAAGGTAAAAAATGCAGAAACTACAGGTCAATTAAAAAAAAAAAAAGCTAAATTATTCACAGCTGCAAAGGTCCAATACCGAATTCCAGTCGCATTCAGAAATCTCCTTGCTTGTAAGGTTTTCCACCAGGAGGACACCTACCTTTCCCACATAAAATGGGGTTGTGGGACTGTGGTTATAATGGCTCTATTTCAAATGGCTGTCAAATTGATTACTTCTGTCTCGCATAGGAGAAGCAATCAATCATCCCCAGGATGAAGATGGAGTGACAAATGGTAAGTATGGTAATGACAGAAGTGGTATAACCAGGTACAGGAGGAAGAGGGGGATCTGATAGAAGGGATATAATCAGGTACAGGAGGGAGAGGGGGATATGATAGAAGGGATACAACCAGGTACAGGAGGGAGAGGGAGATATGATAGAAGGGATATAACCATGTACAGGAGGGATAGGGGGATATGATAGAAGGGATATAACCAGGTACAGGAGGGAGAGGGGGATATGATAGAAGGGATATAACCAGGTACAGGAGGTAGAGGGGGATATGATAGAAGGAATATAACCAGGTACAGATGGCTAGGGAGGAGAGGGTGGAAATTAAGATGAAGGAGAGGTGATAGTAGAGGTGATGGAGCTCCTGATGGAGTCAGTCTTGGAAGTGAAAAAGGTGGCAAAGTCATAGGCAGAAATGGAGAGAGGGAGGGGTGAGAGAAAAGAGTTGAAGGTAGCAAAGAGGCATTGGGGGTTAGATAAATGGGAGAGGATGAGGGACTTAAAGAAGGATTGCTTGGCCAGGGCAAAAGCAGAGGTAAAAGAGGAGAGCATGAACTTGAAGTGGAGAAAGTCTGCAAGGGAACGGGACTTCCTCCAGAGGTGCTCCGTGGCATGGGAGCATTTCTTTAGGAACCGAGTGGTAGGGGAGTGCCAGGGTTGAGGGTTGTTGTGGCAAAGGGAGACTGAGGAAGAAGGGCAGGCAGCATCAAGGGCAGAGGAGAGGGAATTGTTGTAGAGAGAGGTGGTTAGATTGGGGCAGGACATGGTGGAAATGGGTGCGAGGAGGGGATCAAGGGAAGAGGTGAAAGCCAAAACATCAAGGGAACGGAGGTTCTTTCGGTTGATGGGGAAGGAGAGGGGGAGGAAGAGAGGGAGGAGATAAGATGATGATCAGAGAGGGGGAAGGGAGAGATGAAGAAGTCAGACAAAGAACATGAGCATGAGAAAACAAGGTCAAGGGAGTGGCCCAGGTTGTGGGTGTCCACTGTGATAGGGAGGAGGAGAGGGAAAGAAGTTTTGTGGTGCTGGGGTCTAAAGGGTTGTCAACAGGGATGTTGAAGTCACCTAGGACAAGGGTGGAGAGGTCAGAAGACAAAAAGTGGGGAGCCAGACTCCAAAGCTATCAAAGAATTTGGATGGGGGACCAGGTGGGCAGTAGACAACAGCAACAATGAGATGGATGGGTTGGTAGATGCGAATGCTGTGGATCTCAAAGGAGGTGAAAGTGAGAGAGGGCTCAGGGTGGTTTGACGCTAAACGTGCAGAAAGGGGTAAGGAGGGGAAAGGAGGATGCCCACACCACTGCCAGAGCATTCACCAGGCGGAGGGGTGTGGGAGAAAGAGAGACCGCCATAGGAGAGGGCGGCAGGGGAGGTAGTATCAGAGACCGAGAGCCAGGTTTCTGTAATAGCAGTATTGTGGCATTATTATACTGGTAAAAAAAAATAGGAAAATTAATTTAACAGTAAGATAATTATGCAGAGACACATATAAAGAAGTTTTGAGTTGTTAAGCAACATATGCGTTTAGTTTCGGTTGAGTGAATGCTGATTTAATCGCTCTTTGGGATCTCTCCTGTGCATATATTTAGATACATTCTCAAATCAGGTCCCAATTCTCCAGGCGTACTTAGTTCCGTGTGTCTGAAGATCCATCTGACAGGGTGGCCCATCACCTCTGTTAAAGTATGCGGGGGAGGGGGGCATGCAAGTTTTACAGTAAGGTCTGGGTTTTAGTGTTTCTTGCCGCTCAGGCTTGTGCGGTTCGCTGATCTGCATGGGGCACATAAGGTAGGGTTATGGCAGCGTAGGCACCAAATCCGCATGAGAGAGGAGAGTGACAGGATAGTTCCCTTTCCTCTTATGTACAGACTGACAGACATCCATACGTATCGAGGTCTAAATCTGGCCCATGGTGTTGCTCAGGTCTACACTTGCAGGTGTGAGTACAGCATTGGATCAGTTCTTTGGGGCCAGAATTAATAAGCTGCAGGTTTGTAAAAGTGGAGACGTTACCCAAAGCAACCAATCAGATTCTAGATCTCTTTAGCTATTACATACTAGAGAATGTCAGCTAGAAACTGATTAGTTGCTATGGGGCGATATCTCCACTTTTACAAACCCGCAGCTTATTAAATATGGTCCATGGGCTCTATTAGTGGAATGCTTTGCTCTTATATTTTCTAAACTATGCTCAGTCACTTAATATCTCTCCGGTTCCTCTCTATTTACGCTGGCGTATTTCCTATGCACTCCCTTCCCTACTTTGGTCATTTTATGCTTCCCAAACCCTGCCTAATGTTTGATAGCGTAAGTACTGGCGGACATAATGGATTCACGTATGTAACCGCCTAACCCGGCCCATACTGTAGAATTGAAATGCCTCCCTCCACCTAAAAAGCATAACTACGGGTGTTGTATGGATGACACACCCCACCGTTCGTAAATGCGCTAATGGTACATACGTTAAGAGTTACGTGGCGTAACATCTGCCACACGCATGCGCAATAAATACAAACAGGCGATTTTACGTCAGCAGCTAGAGTAAAAAAGCTAGCGCTCGTAGCTCAGGATCTGACCCTTAGGGCCTGATCCAGACCTACGCCCGCCATCGCTAGGATGGCGGGCGTAAGATCGGCTGAAAAGCCGATCTGCGCATGTGCCGGGCAGATGTTGCCCGGCGTAGCTACGGCA
>WWET01003551.1:16744-36834 GCA_011038615.1 Limnodynastes dumerilii | reverse complement strand
GGATAGAGAATGTCCAGCAACACTGCCATTACCCAGTAGCACACTATACCATTCTATCTGTAAAATAAAATGCAGAAACATTTGCTACAAAGATTTACGAATATATGATAAGCCACCAGCCACTATCTGTCACGATACGCGGCAAGTGCCGCACTTACCCCGTGCGTCGACTCTGCTGTGCGGGGCCCGGCGCTGTGCTTTTCCCGGAGTCTGCCACTATTACAGTGACAGACTCCGATACTCACCATTAGGTCACAGGCATCTGCTCCCGGCGTGGATTTTGGCGGCAAGATGCGGCAGTGCTCCGGTCCATGGGCGCCGCCATCTTGGATTACCCACATGACAGCCGGAAGCCAATCACACTCACCTTCTTCGGTCCTCCAACCAATCGGGAAGCAGGGCGCACTATTTAAAGTCTCCAGACCTGCTGTTCAGTGCAGTGAACAACTAGGTCTTCTAGGTGCCTGGTACTCCTGTGATCCGTTCCTGCCTGTGGTCCGTTCCTGCCTGTGGTCCAGTCCTGCATGTGGTCTGTTCCAGCCTGTGGTCCGTTCCTGTCTGTGGTCCATTCCTGTCTGTGGTCCATTCCTGCCTGTGGTCCAGTCCTGCCTGTGGTCCAGTCCTGCCTGCGGTCCAATCCGCCCAGTGGTCCAGTCCTGCCATCCAGTTCAGCAGTCCAGTTCAGCGCTCTAGCCCTAAGGACCAGTCCTGAGGTTCCGTCCTAAAGTCCTGTCCAACGGTCTACTCCTGAGTTCCAGTTCTGCGTTCCAGTTGGCTCATCCCTGCTGTCACCAGTTCTGCTGCTCCGGTTGCCGCTGACCTTCTCCTGCTGTCTCCGGTTCACTTGCACCACTCACCTGGATCCACTATCCTGGTCATTTTTCCTGAGACTCTGGCTCAATCGACATTCCTGGAGTCCAACTCCTGTTCTTACCAATCCGGACTATTGCACTGACTTCTGTTCTACCTATTCGGATTATTGCACTTATTCTTCATTCCCTTTGTGTATTTTACTACATGCACCGAACCCCAATTAAACCTGCAAGTTTCCTATTTACGCCTACGAATCACCTTACTCCCTTGGTACCTGAAAAGGGTCCACAAGATTTGGATTCCGTGACACTATCAAGCCCTTTCTGCTGTGGTGGTCCTAACTCTAACTGTGAGAGTCCCTTTATTGGGTCATATAGCATGTGTTTTAAAATGGAGAGTAAACTCGCCTAGGAGACACCCCTTAAAGCACCCAGGTTAGGATTTAATAGTGACAGGTGACTTACGTACACATATGTGCAAACCAAGAAATATAAAGATTCTAAGAAATCACAAGACATATCACAATGTTGTCAAACATAATGCAAAAAATACATTTCCAATCAGTTCTCTAACAAACAATGATCTCTTATAAACATACAATAATTATACCTTGTATATTAATTTCCTTGAAAATCAGGTAATTCCCAAGGCATTCCAAAACACATATAAACTCACAGATTTCCATAGGCTATCTATATTTCTTTCTATAGAGCCCCAGGCACCGCAACCATGGCCGACTATGCACTAAAGAAAACATTCTTAAATCCAACCAAGACCCTATCTCAAGGAGAGACAATGTTCTACAAATTGTGAATTTGTTTTTATTTGCAATGACGTCTCATTGCTAAGTGCGGGTCTGTTTCAGGCCAAGAATGATATTTGATGGTAAGAAAAATGCTTGAAATATAGTTAAATCCTACTCCAGTTAATGTGAACCCCATTGGACAAATAAATAAGTGTTACAGAAAAGTCAAAGAAAATTGAACTGAAGCATATGCAGGTGCGACTATTCAATTTGGTAAGACGTTGTTTGAAAGATGGTAGTACACAATAGTAATACCAACTTTCCTCAGCAACGCCACCTGTCTTTAAACACAGATACTTATTGATCCACCCTCGTAGAACAACACTTATTGCTCGATTGGTCCTCTATCATAATGATTTAACAGGGGAGGTAAGGGGTGGGCTCACACAGCCCTTTTACAGTAAAGACGAGTTTACACAAATCAAAACTCAAACATTTTATGAGTACACTCAATCTTACCAAAATCATATGCACCAGCTACAGGGCTTGCCCTTAACTATATGACTCCATTGGACGGGCAGGTAACCTTGCAAATGAATCATTAAAGGTAAGAAAATGTTATTAGTGCCTTGTGCTTATTTTATACACTTTTACGTTGTATTGCTTTCACCCATTGTTTGCTTTTTGAGTCTGGCTCAAACCTTTCTGTTTTTCCACTAAGTCATGGAAGTACAGAAATAGCTCAGTGCATTCACAAAACTTATGAGTCTGATCCCAAATTGGACATCAATGATATGGCTGATATTGAGACTTATCCAAACTGGAACAATAAAAACGACACATTCTGCATTTTGTAAATCCCACCAAAACGATGATCCATATGAGCTCAGCTACAGTGTTGGGTCATTGCGGATGCCTTGTGCTGCCCTATAAATAAACTTTAATAATGATCGTTATGCAAGTTCAGCCGGTTACATAACAGTCAAGCACAATGCAGATATATTCCCTTGATATGTTTCCCTTTAATCCACGTACAAAAAGCAGACCAGGGTAATTTGCTGTTACATGCAATTAGAGCTTTTTTATTGAAAGTTAAAATGAAATGTATAAGTAACATTTTTATACCTTGAGCATTGCTTTGGGAGGATTAACACTAACACTAATACAGTTTTGGGATGTTGGCCATCAGCAATCTTCCTTGACTTATACATGTCCTATGACTGGTGCAAATGATTTGGCTGATACTGTTTTTAGTAGGCAACTATTCAAGTTTGTATAAAAATTAATTTGTGGGAACACAACCTTAGTGTATGCGTGCAATGTTAGTCTATCCTTCCTACATTTGGAAGCAGTTACAGCTGTCTGGTCTGTTTGGGTCTGAATTGTTGCACTTGCAAAACTTATTTTAATGTGTAATCAAAATGTATTTTGTCCTACACAGACCAAATTTAAATGATCCTTCTAACACCTTCTGACAGAGGAATTGTTTGCAAGTGAGCTTCCCTTGGTATTACTATGCACAGCATATACAGCATAAGCTTCTTCCATGTTCCAATAAAGCTTTCCACACCCTTTTCTGTTTACAAGATGTGGAAAACCTACGGTAATTCCTAGGTTATGTGAGTAAGTCAGTGTGAAGGGGATGGTTAGCGGTGAGATCCATGTCTGGAGGAGAAAGAAGAAAGAGAGTCAACCCAGTGTAAGCCATAGACAAAGTTATATCAAGTCAAATTTGAGAAAAAAAATTAAAGCATGTTTAAAGGGCCAATGATAAATTGATGGGAGGCTGGATTTTATTAAGTGTTCACTGTGAATCTGAATCTGTGATTGTGGAAAATATGTAGATGTCCTTACCCAATAACATGATTATAACCAAGGCGTAATTTTTGTTTTATATCTATATTAAAGGAGATGTTAATTTGTAGTAATTTGAATAGTGTTCAGGTATAAATCAAAAATTATGATTTTCATGCATTCAAGCTTAAGATTTGCTTAAACCTACTAACATTGATTGAGACCTCTGTGCTTTAGAATTACAGAACCTGATTCACAGTTAAGAAGCTGCTGCTATTTCCGTCTGTATTTTTAAAAACGGTTAAACCATGTGCATGCGTAGTGTTATTATTTGTGCAATTACTGCAGGATTTAGGAACGGTGATCCATTCAGAGCGATTCTCAACCCTTAATGAGATAAGTAAGAAGGGGTGTGTGAGGCCAAGTTAAGATAAGTGGGTGGGGGAGGCATTTAAATGTGGCAGACAGGGCGCTGTTTGCCAAGTATGTGTGTATTTTTGCCACTTTAGAGGAGACATATGCATGGAAAGATAAGGCTTCCTATGGTCTTCTTAAGCCAGTTAAGAACAGCAAAAATTAGGGCATGTCAAGGGAGTTGACTTGCAACTTAGGTGCATATAATTGCAAATCCATTTCTTCTTAACTGTGAATTTGGTCCATAACCACTACCACTCACAATGAGCTTCTGGGAGCCATAGACTACAGTTTTCCAAAAAGAAATTCCTAGAAGCAAGCAGGTTTGGATGGGGAAATACTAACGCCCATAATGTAAAATAACTACGAGGGAACATTCACTTGAAAACTCATAACAGCCCCTCTGTCGGAAGTATTATTGTATGCACAGTGTCATAAGAAGCTGCCATTAGACCGAAACGTGCAGGTGGAAAGTTAAACTTGGCTATAGATAACTATAGTTAAATGAGAAATAATATAACATAAATTTAGGTCTATTGTATAATGAACTTATAGCAACCAAATACCATCTCTTTATTTACCAGGGAACTCAAAATGGGTGAATATAACCTCACAACAGTCAATGAACTCTTACTTCTGGGATTCCCGCAAATTAATAACTCCAAGGCCATCATTTTATTTGTACTGATACTGACTGTGTACGTTATGACTCTCATATTAAATTGTATGATCGTTGTGTTGGTATCAACCAGGCAGCAACTACACACTCCCATGTACTTCTTCCTCCAACAACTGTCCTGCAGTGAAATTCTGGTCTTGTCTGCTGTGGTCCCTAACATGCTACGTGTCATATGGTTGCAAGGAGCCACTATTTCTGTCAGGGGTTGTATAACTCAGAATTATTTTTATTGTAGTACAGGGTGTACAGAATGTCACCTCTTGGCCATTATGTCTTATGACCGATACCTGGCCATATGCAACCCTCTACGTTATAACACCATCATGAATATTAAACATCAACAGGCCTTGGCCATCTATTGTTGGGTTTTTGGTTTTCTTCTCAATCAGATCACTCTTAATTTTCTATGTCAAGTTCAGTTCTGTGGATCCAACATCATTGACCATTTTTTCTGTGATCTTGTTCCATTTGTTGACCTCTCATGCTCTTACACCTATGTTCTACAATTAGATATTTTAATTATTTCTACCTTCGTTGTGGTCATTCCATTTATCTTAGTTGTCATTAGTTACATTTGTGTGTTCACAACCATTCTTGGGATATCATCAACAGCAAGTCGAAAGAAAACCTTCTCAACATGTAGCTCCCACCTTTGCGTTGTGACTGTATTTTATGGAACTTTAATCACAATCTACATTATCCCATCTAATGGACACTCCCTGACTATAAACAAGTTGGTGTCCCTTTTGTACATTGTGGTAACCCCCCTGTTTAACCCGATCATATATAGCTTAAGAAACAAAGAAATTAGACTTGTCATGGGTAATTTACTGAAATTTAGGTGGCAAAGATAAAAACCAAACCTAAAAGATATATCTTATTTATTTAACTTCAAATGATCATTTAAAGGTTGCTTATGATTTTTTTGAGAACTTACAGTAAATTCACTGTACAAAAGAAATCTTTTACAGATTGACAATAGTTTGGGAGCTCTATTCATTGAATACTTTTGTTCAAATTACCTTACTCATAAACAATAATACCACAACATACACAATATAATAAAATACATTGTCATATACATAAAAGAGGATAATGCCTTGACAGTGAAATTGATAAATATGAAAGTTAATGAAATGTTAGCACTATATAAATAAAATCAGCAATCTAATTTCCTGCAGTATTCTAGCTGACATTCTCTAGTATGTTATAGGAAAATAAGAGCTAGAATCTGATTGGTTGCTATGGGCAACATCTCCACTTTTCCTTTTCCTTTTCCAAGTGGTAATCACTAATAAGTTACTAATAAAATATATAATAGTGAGCACTTGAAGTGTATAAAAATAAATTTATTATAAATTTAATACTAAATATCGAGTAATATACATAGAAAATTCCAATTGAGATCACCCAATAAGACACAACAGTTAATTATTATAATTATTGGGTAAATTTATTTTTATACACTTCAAGCGCTCACTATTATATATTTTGTCTTTTTTTGTTCGGAGGGGATTTCTCACCCCTATAGTGAGCTGCTAAAAGTGTATGTTGGGACTTCACAGAGAGTTATCTTATACACAGCGCCCTTCCATTACACCTTTTCTATAAGTTACTAATAAGTCAGTGGGAGACGCCACCTTGAAATGCTGCTTTTAGACGTAGAGACAACAAAATAATTGTTGTCTCTATTATTGTCAGAATGGTTAAGTATGCCGATCGGCATAATTACTTATACATTTTTCAGAATCGATTCCAACTAGAGAGGTGAGTAATACTCTCCGGGGGAGTTTTAGGGTTAGGCTACAGGGAAGGGAGGGTTAGGGTAATGAAAGGGGAGGGTTAGGGTAATGGAAGGACAGTCTTAGAGTTAGGCTGCGGGGAAGGGAGTCTTAGGGTCAGGCTGCAGTGAAGGGAGTCTACGGGCCGGATTCACAATTCCGGACGTATTGCATATACGTCTGGAATTTACGATAATAGCTACTACGCACGCATAGTAACTATTTTACGTAATCTACAGATTGCGTATATGCGGTTTTAAAGAAGATGCATAGTAGCTATTATCAGTAAATTCCGGACATATATGCAATATGTCCGGGATTGTGAATCCGGCCCTTAGGGTCAGGCTGCAGGGATGGGATTCCTAGGGTTTGGCTGCAGGGTAAGGGAGTCCTAGGGTTTGACTGCAGGGTAGGGAGTCTTAGGGTTATGGAACGGGCGGGTTAGGATTAGGATAATGGAAGGGGAGTGTTAGGGTAAGGATTAAGGTAAGGGTTGAGGTTAAATTTATACTTCCCATTTGCAGCACTGTATTCTATCTTGCGGGGATCTATGCCTTCGCAGCGGCCACCCACACCCCTAATAAGTACATTAAATAGACTGATAAATAGCTGTCCACTTGCTTATGCTTCCAAATTTTGTTAGATTGATCGCTAATATCAGATGACAATTATCAACAAAATCCCATTGGCTTCTTTTAGAAAGTGAAAAAAAATACTTGCTGACTGCTGTAATTGGTGTTTTATCAGTTTGTATGGTCTTGTTGAGTCAGTGTACCCCAAAAGTATGTGGTGCGGCAGTATGCAATTGTACGCAAATAAACCTTATAATTACCACAGAGACGAGGATGCCGTCCAACCCACAAAGAGTTTGTTTTATGTAGGCAGAGAAAAAGTTAACCAAAAGCGAAGGATTCCTGATATAGCAGCGCGACCAGTCACTGGTAAGACGTCTTACAAAGTCATCTGAGAGAAACAATGTCCACAAGATAGTCCTTTTAAACACAATGATGAAAGGGTTCGCCGAACTTCCGTTGATTGGAGGGATCTCACGACCTTCTGCGGTTCCTAGCTCGTCATTGGTCCTGGGGTCTTCTCAGTTCTTCTTCCAGAGGTTCATCAACATATTCACAGTCATACACTTTTAACATTCTAATCTAATAATGTTCATAACTTGCGGCCGCTACATGCGATCTTACGGCGGATAACATTATAACTAATACAGCATTATATTCTACGCTACAAGACTAAACACAACATAATTATGACAATTATTCAATGATTGGTGGTATTTAGCTGCAAATATAAAACACAGTGTAAGTAAATAAGAACGGGTACAGACATTAAACATGAATGAGTCCTGTGTAAAAATATGTAAGTCAATATGTTTATTAATGTGTAAAATGGAATGTTAGAAAAGCGCGCAAAAATACGCATGTGCCTTTCCATGCACGCGCATTGTTGCGTAAAAGTGTGTTCACATTTTCCCGCTCTTTTCCTCGGTTCTATGTTCGCAATCTTTGCAAAGATTATTTATTATTTTAGAGAATAATAGTGAAGTTTTTTTTCTGTTTCCACAGACCACCCTTCAATAGACCACTCAATCTATCACCTTAAACATCTTCTAAAGCCAGAATATAAATTAAAATATCATTAGTTAATTCTATGTTCTCGGTCACAGTCATAACTAATTCTGTTTTCTTACCTTTACATCTTACAATTCCTTAAACACATTTGAAACTCAACACAATTATCATGATGACACCCATTACTAGTACTAAAAGTTTGAACACTCCAGTAGCTAGTGCTTTAACCCAGTCCCCTAATTCTGAAACCAATTAACTGGGTTCAACCATGAACCCCATTCTGCAATTTCCTCTCCTACAGTAGACAGGGATATATTATGCGACCTATGGAACTCCCATTTCAATTGAAGGATTTCATCCATCTTACGGTCAATGGGCCTGATTCAGACGCTGAAAATAAGAACTTAAAGTTACACCTGGGCAAAACCATGTTGATTTCAGGGGAGTCAAGTTAATGTTATTCTATGCATGCAGGGAGAATGCTTTGCTTTTACTTATTGCACACAGATACCTGATCAGCTTCACTTTTAAACTGCTAATTAGACTTGAATTGGGAAACATCACCTTTTAACTATAATACTGTTGCAACAAATGAAATTTTACTCCCCTGAAATCAACATGGTTTAGCCCAGGTGTAACTTTAAGTTCTTATTTTCAGCCTCTGAATCAGGCCCTATGACTTTATGTGGGTCCTTAGTATTGTTAGTGATATAGGTACAACACAACTCCAAATTGGTGGCCAGAGTGACACAATAACCTCCTGTGACAGCTGTCAAGTAATTCAAAACTATTCTATATTGTGTCAACTCTTTCTTATAGGCCTGTAACTCTAAACCTGTGTTAGGACTAGTGGTTGGATTTGAGGAGGAAGAGTCACCAGAGTCAGACTGAAGAGATGGAGCCAGGAGTAGGCAGTGGTGCAAAGTATAAAAACATAGAGGACTGCACACAAATGCAGATATTAAGAAAGAGAGGAAACTGAAAAGCCACGGAACAAATTAGAGCTTGCACAATGTGCACGGGTAAGACCCGGGCAGTGTGATAATACACTGAAAAAGGTTAGCTAGGCACTAGGTGCTCCGAAAACTAAAAGGAGGCTACTTTTTTTCTCAATCTTTGCAAAGATTAATTATTATTTTAGAGAATAATAGTGAAGTTTTTTTTCTGTTTCCACAGACCACCCTTCAATAGACCACTCAATCTATCGCCTTAAACATCCTCTAAAGCCAGAATATAAATTAAAATATCATTAGTTAATTCTATGTTCTCGGTCACAGTCATAACTAATTCTGTTTTCTTACCTTTACATCTTACAATTCCTTAAACACATTTGATACTCAACACAATTATCATGATGACACCCATTACTAGTACTAAAAGTTTGATCACCCCAGTAGCTTGTGCTTTAACCCAGTCCCCTAATTCTAAAAACCAATTAACTGGGTTCAACTATGACACCCATTCTGCAATTTCCTCTCCTACAATAGACAGGGATATATTATGCGACCTACGGAACTCCCATTTCAATTGAAGGATTTCATCCATCTTACGGTCAATGACTTCATGTGGGTCCTCAATATTGTTAGTGATTTAGGTACAGCACTTAACTCCATATTGGTGGCCAGAGTGACACAATAACCTCCTGTGACAGCTGTCAAGTTATTCAAAACTATTCTATATTGTGTCAACTATTTCTTATAGTAACTCTAAACCTGTGTTAGGACTAGTGGTTGGATTTGAGGAGGAAGAGTCACCAGGGTGAGATTAAAGAGATGGAGCCAGGAGTAGGCAGTAGTGCGAAGTATAAAAACATAGAGGACTGCACACAAATGCAGATATTAAGAAAGAGAGGAAACTGAAAAGCCACGGAACAAATTAGAGCTTGC
This sequence comes from Limnodynastes dumerilii, assembly GCA_011038615.1. Lineage (NCBI taxonomy): Eukaryota > Metazoa > Chordata > Amphibia > Anura > Limnodynastidae > Limnodynastes > Limnodynastes dumerilii. The sequence goes on along the minus strand of WWET01003551.1, from coordinate 27,139 downwards.
ACAATGTGCACGGGTAAGACCCGGGCAGTGTGATAATACACTGAAAAAGGTTAGCTAGGCACTAGGTGCTCCGAAAACTAAAAGGAGGCTACTTGCCTAATATCAATAAACGAAAATGCTTAGCACCCTGTGCTCAGTAATTAGTAGAGGCAGTGTTGCCCAATAACGATAAACAAAAATGCTTAGCACTATGTGCTCAGTAAATTAGTAGAGGCAATGTTGCCCAAATACGATAAACAAAAATGCTTAGCGCTATGTGCTCAGTAAATTAGTAGAGGCAGTGTTGCCCAATAACGATAAACAAAAATGCTTTAGCACTATGTGCTCAAATATTAAGTAGAGGCAATACTTTGCCAAATATAAATGTAGCTCTGCACAATGGGCCTGATCCAGACCTACGCATGAGAGCGGAGCGTATTACCGCTCCAGCGTAAAAACTTTCACTCCCACGATACTCCCCTTACCTTCCTTTCAGTACGCCCGCCGAACCCTACCCTAACTTTTCCATGTGTTTGTACATATTTTTGTAGCGACGCGCTGTTCGTAGTGGCCTAAGCACGCCCATACTGTACAATTTCAATGGCTCCCCCCGCCTACATTCCTTAACTCCAGCGTCCATCACTATTCACATTTGCAGTGCGTTTTTTATGGCGATTTTACGCTTACGATCAGCGCTAGATCACCTGCAAGCGTAGGTCTGGATCAGGCCCTATGTGCATAAATAAAGTACTGGGAAGCAGAGTTAGGCTGCACTAAGGAGGGACGCAGGTGGCAGAGGGAGCCAGAGGGGGAGAGTGACATACACAGGGACACAGACAATGGAAGGCCCAGAGAGGGCTAGAGTGGTAGACAGGAGAAAGACACAAGAAACACTATCAGCCAGGCTAGGAAACAAGGCACTAGTGATCCAAACACACAGCTGCAGCGAGGAAGCGTGGAACACTATAGTCCGCGCTGAGAGGAGGACAGCGCCGCAAGAAGAAGGGAGCCGGGAGCCAATCAGGAAGCAGGAAACAGCCCAGCCTCCAGCAGCAACATGCGCACGCTACAATGAACGCTGACGGCGCTGCCTGGCAACCAGGACGCCAGACGCAGCGCTGGTCTGCTAGACGCTGCAGGCGCGTCTGACAACCTGTATAACGAAAAGTGTCATCATACAAGTCAGTGATGTTTCAATTAAATTTGCTAATGAGTGGATATACTTATAATTAAGGGTACCTCTAGCTGTTCTTGTAAAATCTAAGGCTACCAAGAATTGGAATCCCGTTGATTAGTTTATTAAATCAGTGGCCAGTGGTTTACCTTGATGTGGCGTACTTCTTTTATACTTGTGTTCATAAGGGACATGTACATAAGGCGGGGGACTAGATCTATGTACGTTAAGCATAGTCTCATGAGATATGGTCAGTACTTCAGGTACTATCCTTCCAAAAAAACAACCCTTGGGAATTTGGGGCCAGCCACTTATAGACTCTTCTCCCACAAATATAATACGCGTCACCTGGGAGGATAAAGGGTACATTATGGTGAAATAGGACTTGGCACAATTCTCCTCTAAAGCTCCCTTTACCCAACATTTTTAATTGGGACTTGCATGCATTTTCCTGTATATATCTTGACAATATTTAGGATGTACATGTCCCACAGATATCTTTGTAGCATTGAACCACCAACCAAGTGTTTGAAAACCATCTCTACTCTTTATCTCCTGTACCCGTCTCATAAGAATGGGCTCACTATCAGCTCTTAAGGTGTGTACCATAGTGTGATTATGCCATATGGCTTCCCAATAACTTAGTCACATATGGCTTGTAAAATTAATACACATTAGAGATTTGTCTGTGGAGTATTGCCTGAGTCTAAGACTAGGGGATCCGGAAGCATTAAATTTCTCTGCCAATGGCCTCCCACCCCATAACTGAAGTGCCTCAGAGTTGTTCAAAGGGAATTGAATCAAACCTAAATTGTCTTGTCTCTGCGGTACATGGGAACATACCCAACATTGACTTTGGTTCAAGACCTTTCCTACCAAAGCATGATAATGATCTAAAGGGCTCCTGTCAAACTTAGGGTTAAATTTAGTTAGACACATTTCTACACAATCTTTTTCCATCACTGGGGCGCAAGTCTTACAAATGCAATATTCCTCAGATGATAATCCCTTACATTGTTCTTTCTCCTCAGAGTTAGTGCGCTTTTCATACTCGGAACCTATAATGTTGGGCATAGCCCATGAGTCCATACTACCATCCGATCCGTACCCATCCTCCTCTCCAATACCGGACACGCTCTCCTCCACCCTTTTGCCATCTCCTGAACTAAATGTGCTGAAAAGGAACAAAAATGTTAACAAAGAAAAGGTGGACTCCATCTTCGGAAGGATGACATCAATCTCTCAGTCCTGATAAATCCGTCTAGACTTCGTCTTCCTGGAACAAGCACTCAAGATTAGGGGCAATCGTCACAACTCCCTCCTCATCTCGGACCTCCTCAGGATTGATGGCTCTTTTACAGTGAGAGGAATGGACCCAAGTATTCCTTTCTGCAACCTTTACGGAGGTGGTGCTAGTCAGTAGCACTTGGTACGGTCCTTTCCACCTGTCAATCAGACAACCAGAACATAAGAAATTTCTAATCATGACAAATTCACCAGGTTCAATATCATGACAATTAATCTGTGGCATGTCGGGTGCTATCAACATAATACATTTTTGTTGTTTCTTAAGCTGCCTGCTCATCTGTATGAGATAACGGACAGTCACATCATTATTGCATTTCAATTGTTCCTGGGGATCTATCATAATATGGGGTTGGCGTCCAAACAAAATTTCATACGGTGACAAATTAAGTGGAGATCTAGGAGTGGTCCTGATGCTATGGAGGGCTATGGGTAATGCCTCAGGCCAGGCTAACCCGGTCTCAGCAGTTACTTTACTGAGTTTGTTACCTTTCCACTGGCTTGTGGGTGATATGGGGTATGCAATTTGCTAGTAATTCCCATGAGCTGGCACATGCTCTTAAATACCTCTCCAGTAAAGTCGGTACCTTGGTCACTTTCAGTCACCTTTGGTATACCATACCTACAAACACATTCTTGGACTAGCTTCTTTGCAGTGAAAGCAGCAGTGTTGGATGCGACTGGGTAGGCTTCTACCCAGTGAAAAAACATGTCAACACATACCAGAACGTACGTTAAATTTCTACAAGGTGGTAACTGTATAAAGTCAATTTGTATTACCTGGAAAGGACCTTCTGTTGGCGGAATGTGGGATGGTTCTACAGGAATAGACTTACCAACTTTTTTCTTTAGGCATATAAGACATGATTTAACCTTCTTATCTGCCATTCCAGAAAATCCTGGTGCACACCAGTACAATCTTACCAGTCTGCTCATACCTCCCCTCCTTAAGTGGGTCAGACCATGTGCTGCTTCAGTTAAGGCAGGGAGATACGCCCTGGGAGCCACCGGCTTTCCTTGTCCATCCTTCCAAAGCCCTGTGGGTTCCTGTTCACATCCCTTCACCTTCCAGATGGCCTTTTCCTGTTGGGAACACAATTGCTGCATTTCTATTAATTTTTGCATGGACAATGATTCAAACACCATTAATTTATCAACATGTTTTAATGGTACAAATGCAGCTGCTTTCTTAGCAGCCTCATCAGCCCTTTGGTTACCTAGTGATACCATGTCAGTCTCGTACGTATGTGCTTTGCATTTGATAACTGCAACATGTGTTGGCAGTTGTATGGCTTCTAACAGTCCTTTTATGTGTCTGAAGTGTGCTACAGGTGTCCCAGCTGATGTCATGAAGTTTCAGAGTCTCCACAGGTCTCCAAAATCATGTACTATGCCAAAAGCATATCCGTATAGATATTGGCAATTCACATGCCCTTCTCAAAGCTACAAGTTCTGCTACCTGTGCTGAGTGAGGTGGTCCTAGGGGTTCGGCTTCTACTATACCTTTGTCGTCTACCACAGCATAACCAGTACACAATTTACCTGTGTCAGTCTGTCTATGACAACTCCCGTCTGTGTGAAAGATCACATCTGCACCATCTATTGGGGTGTCACGAATGTCAGGTCTTGCAGTAAAGGTTTGATTTAGATAGTCCATACAGTCATGAGTGTCTGTTTGTCAACTAAATTCAGTCATTCCCAGATCCCTGTCCACCCTTTGTGCATCATGAGGCACATACGGTAAATACGAAGCTGGATTTAGCGTATTACACTGTTTAATAGTAATATTAGCCAGTGCCATAAGCGCTAGTTCCCATCTTGTAAACCATGCAGAGGAGACGTGTCTAGTCTGAGCAGAATTCAACAGGGCAGATACAGCATGCGGTACATGGACAGTCAAATCATGGCCTAGTATTACATCTTCACTTTTACCAGAAGAGCGGCAGCCGCCACTGCTCTGAGACAAGTCGGGAGTGACTTAGCTACTGTGTCTAGCTGGGCACTGTAGTACGCCACTGGCCTGTTAGCACCTCCATGCTTCTGTGTCAAGACTCAGGCCGCACAACCAACAGCTTCCGTGCAATACAGGTCAAAAGATTTAGTGTAGTCAGGGATTCCAAGAGGCCTGCTCTGACTCTTCTGTGTGTATTACATGGTCAGGCTTAGAAGCAGAGAATTGTTCCTGTAATGACAATGCTAGTATGGAAAACTCAGGAATTGATTCTGTCCTCTGTCAAGTGTTGTAACCCTTTGGTAAGGCAGTGTCCCAAGTACTTTTCTTTGCTCTGACATGGCTGCTACTTCTCCTTAGATACTTTATGTCCTGTTTGTACGAGATTAAACAATAACTCTTTAGAATCATACAATGATGCCTCAAAAGATTCTGAACATAACAACAAATCATCTACATACTGTATAAAAACCGACCTATTACTGGGTTGAAAAGATTACAAACAATCATATAAAGCCTGAGAAAAGATGCTTGAACTGTCAATGAAACCTTGGGGTAACCGTGTCCATGTGTATTGTACCCCCCTGAATGAGAATGCAAATAGGTACTGGCAATCAGGGTATAGGGGAATGGAGAAAAATGCAGAACATAAATCGATAATGGTAAAATGAGTAGAGGTTGCAGGAATTTGCATTAATATGACAGCTGGATTTGGCACTACAGGGAACTGACTCTCTATCATCTTATTAATACCCCTCACGTTTATAACCCCTCCCCCCAGTTTTCTTAACCGGGAATATGGGACTATTTGCCACACTAGAGGTGTGAAACAGAATCCCTTGCTGTAACAACTGTTCCATGACAGGAAGTATGCCTATTTCTTCCTCAGGTTTCAATGGGTACTGGGGTATTTTTGGCGCTTGCCTACCACTTTTTAGTGTTACCATGACTGGTGATATGTTAGCCATTAATCCAGTGTCTTGACCATGCTTGGTCCACGGGGGACCTGGTAGCTGTGACAACATTTCCTCTACCTGTGTTGGGAACTGTATTTTACCAGGGGAAAGAACCATTAACTTAGAAGGAGCCTCTAACATGTCCTAAACTTCCTGTGCATGGGACCCCGGAATATCCAAGAATACACCATCAGGAGTACAATAAATCACACAACCCATTTTACACAGCAGGTCCCATCTGAGTAGATTGGTAGGTGCTGATGCTGTAAGAAGAAGAAAAAATGTTTAGTGTGCAAAGGACCAATAGTGACTTCTGTGGGTGTTGTTAGAGGATACTGTTGTACCTCCCCTGAGATTTCTACTGCGCGTATGGTTTTCCTGGTTAGGGATAAATCAAGAGGAGAAGTTAGTACAGATCTGGCCGCCCCTGTGTCCACAAGAAAGTTTTGATTAATGCCTGCAATTTTAAACTCTACATTAGGCTCTTCATTTAGGCTGCTAATCAGTCTCCTGATCCCTCCTGGCATGAGAGATGGCATGTTCCTCTCTCCTGTCATCAAACCTGTCACCACATTCTTCCCTGGGTCTATAAGGCCCTTGTTGTGGCGGTCTCCTATTGTTATGACTATACCCTAAGTAATCTCTTTTATTCCTACATTCTGATTTGCTATGCCCGTATTGTCCACACCTAAAACATTGAAAACCATAGTTTTTTCTTTGATTACTCATCCCATTATGTGCCATGTGTGAATGTGTGTGCTGTTGTGACTGTAAGGCTTGTATGCTTAATGTCATTAGTTTCTCAGACAGTCTCTCCTTCTTTTTAACCACATTCCTCTCATGAGATACTGCTAAAGATTTCTTACTACATCTAAGTCCTGCCACTCTTGCTCTGATATCTGGATCCTTTGCCTTACATTTTCCAGAAATCCAGTCATCAATACTGAGACTGCTAGCTCCCTATGATGTGGACTAAATTTAATATCCTCAATACCTGTATATTTTACCATCTCTACAAGAGCCCTTTGAATATAATCATCTACATTCCCATTGTCTTTTGGTTTAATAATAAAGAGCTTTTGCCATTCTACATGCACAGGAAATTTAATACCTAATTGTTTACAGATATTATCAATATTATTTTGATTGTCTGCATCAGTTATAGGTTTGTCTTCTTCTAGTTTGCAGACTTTGATAAAGTTTGGAAGATCTGTGCTAGGAGGAAGGCAAGCCCTAAGCAATATATGCCAATCCTTATTAATGGGTTCATGTGCATTTCCCAGATCCCTATTATATTTCTGGCACTTGGCCAAATCCTTAGTAGGGTTGGTAGGGTTAGGGAATTCCGCTATCATGTTACGCAATTCTGACCTAGACCATGGAGTGTAACTGTTTGTACAGATACAACCCCTTCAGCATTTGCATGCCCAGCAGTCACACTTAGTGTGCGCACTGGGTACATCCCTTCACATCCTAAACAGTTTCTATGTTTAGCGTTAGTGTCTACACATATAGGATCTTTACTGGTAGTTGACCTAGTTAAATGTGCTGGGGATTCATCCACAAATATGTTTACAGATTGCGTATGTTCACTAATAAATGTGTGGGTAGGTGACGTTATAGCTGCGAGTGTAGCGTGCATATTAATGGGAACTGATGTGCTAGCATCTTGCATTGCAGTGGATGCAGCTGCAGCTTGAAGTGAAACTAAGGGAGCAGCTGCAGCAGGTATTGCTGTAACTTGTAGTGCGCCAGCAGCAGCATGTGTCCCAGCACTGGGCCTAGTACGATTAGCATGTGACTGTAGTACATGTGTTAATGCAGATATTATTGAAGAGTCATCTTTCTTATCACTATCCCCAATGTTTCCTTTAGCTAATTAATCTTCTAATGCAGGATATAATCTAGTAACAACATTCTTAGCAGTAACATTAAAATGGGAAAAAGAGTTAGAATTATCATGACAAAAGTATCAAAACATGAATCATCCTTACCCCCTCCCATGTAGGAAGGAGGGGGAGGTGCTTTTGTGGGTATCGCATGTGCAGAATTATCATGAACACGCGATGTGTTCACGCTTGCGGTTACATGCACTGGAGATGATCTCGCTGCTTTTTCGTGCCATTCTTTACCCTCATGTTGCCACAAAACTAAACTCTTTATGTATTATTCCTGCTTCTTATGTGATTTAATTTTACAAATTTGGACACTCACATTGTTTAGAATGCTTTCCTCGAAATTACCAATGCTTGGAAACCTTCTTTCACATGAACTAGTCAATCTAACCCAATCTTTGCAATACTTTGTTGCAACGACACCATACTTCCTGTCCATAATAAACAAAGCCTACCCCAACGGCATATCTGGTCTAACCTCACATGGTCCATTCGCCATGTTCTGACTGACCCTCCTGTATACTCCATCTCGGGATAATCCGTTACGCATATTAAAATTGTCTAACTCTATGGCTAAGTCATTATAAAAAAGAGGAAAAGATTCACTGCACTTAGGAAAAAAGGGGGAGATTATGGAGTCAGGGCTTCATATACATCAATCTCAGTACTACAGCCAATGATTAGTAGTGAGGCATAGGGTGCAATAAGTGGCAAGGAAATTGTAGTTACAAATTGTAGTTACAAATGCTTCACTAACAAAAAGAGCCACTATTAATATGCACACCTAAACTGGGACTCATTAAAAAATAACTTTTATTACATCAATTAAATCTGCCCACCTGTTGTTATCAATATAGTATTTTACCTTATAACAATATATTAAATTTGCTAAAATTATTTTGCTGGCCTGTTACTTTCACTTTTTTAATTGATGTAATAAAAGTAATTTTTTAATGAGTCCCAGTTTAGGTGTGCATATTAATAGTGGCTCTTTTTGTTAGTGAAGCAGGGGTTCTCTGCTTCGCTAAATTTGTATCTAGGGGTAAGTCGTACCACACAAAACGTACACGTAAATACGCAAGGGTAACAATTCACCAAAATGTCCAAATAACACAGCGTACAATTTAATGCAAATATCTGCTATCAGAGAACATCAAAAACAGCGTTGTTTCTTTTCACTGTGAAAACCATCCAACTCTAACAGGATTTCCCATTAGCCCGTCGGAAGAGACCAAACCCCTTCACACTAGCTCACAAACTAGATGCTAATAAGGTCCAGGAATAAATTACACTACAGTTTCCCGCAGATCACTGCAATAACTCAACTCTAATAACTTCAATAACTTTTTTTTTTTTCAAAGCACAGTAGTTTACAGTGTCCAACTCATGAATACTACAAGGAAAATAAAAAGTCTTAACGTGTGGCAACAATAAGGTAAATACACGTGTTTGCGCTGTAAATGGGATCGCAAATGTACCAATATAAACAGCGCTTAAGAGTAACCCTAACTAGACTAGCGTGCAATTGCGAACTCACGCATAATTCTGTCCCAAATTAACAGTTAGTTTCCCACCCGCACTATGCAGAATTCGATCAACTAATACAAAGTACAAAATATTAGCAAATAAAAATATTACATTTACTTACCATACCATCCACCCTTTGTCAGTGGAGTGAATGCTGCGTGCTATGGGAAAACACTTCTGCTGACGAGCCCCCAAATTGTTGAGTCAGTGTACCCCAAAAGTACGCGGTGCGGCAGTACGCAAATAAACCTTATCATTACCACAGAGTCAAGGATGCGGTCCAACCCACAAAGAGTTTGTTTTATGTAGGCAGAGAAAAAGTTAACCAAAAGCGAAGGCCTCCGGATACAGCAGCTCGACCAGTCACTGGCAACACGTCTTACAAAGTCATCTGAGAGAAACAATGTCCACAAGATAGTCCTTTTAAACACAATGATGAAAGGGTTCGCCAAACTTCCGCTGATTGGAGGGATCTCACGACCTTCTGCGGTTCCTAGCTCGTCATTGGTCCTGGGGTCTTCCATTATTCTTCTCCAGGAGGTTCATCAACATATTCACAGTCATACACTTTTAACATTCTAATCTAATAATGTTCATAACTTGCGGCCGCTACTTGCGATCTTATGGCCAATAACATCATAACTAATACAGCATTATATTCTACGCTACAAGACTAAACACAACATGATTATGACAATTATTCGACAATTGGTGGTATTTAGCTGAATGAACCATCTGCGAATATAAAACACAGTCTAAGTAAATAAGAACGGGTACAGACATTAAACATGAACAAGTCCTGTGTAAAAATATGTAAGTCAATATGTTTATTAATGTGTAAACTCACTCCCATGCACGCGCATTGTTGCGTAAAAGTGTGTTCACATTTTCCCGCTCTTTTCCTCGGTTCTTTGTTCTCAGTCCTTGCAAAGATTAATTACTATTTTGGAGTTTAATAGTGATGTTTTTGTTTCTGTTTCCACAATAAAGATACAGATTTGTTTTATTTTGAAGCAAATGTATCCCTAAACAAAAGATTTTGATAGATTTACTAGCACTGGGCTGCACTACACATCTGTGTGCTCAGAATTTAACCCCTTTATTTCCTTTGTTTTAAGTGCAGGGGAGTTCTAAAAAAAAAAAGTACAGAAGTTTGAACAGGTGCACAGAGAGGCAACACCTACACTGTAACCTGACTAAGAGGGTACGTCCACTTGCAACTCAGTGTAGCCCCAATGTTGCTTGCGCCATTCTTGGTAAATGTGGATTAGTCATTCTGATCAGTCAGTTCTGGTTCTCTCCCATGTACGATATGAACAAGCATGTATTATCTGAATGCAAGGTACAGATGGTGGGATAAAATTGGAATTACCAAACTGACTCTATGCAGAGCTCATCCCAATTCAATAACCATTTATATAGTCTCCTGTTCTGTGCAGTAAAAAAACATGGTCTCAGCTTCAAGAATTAAGGTACTTTAAAGAGGATGCTGCACCCAAACAATTTGAACTTTTTAAGGGATTTATATTTATTTATATTTATTATAATATATTATTATGTATGGTACATTATTATTATTATTATTATTATTATTATTATTATTATTAT
>WWET01003551.1:0-10276 GCA_011038615.1 Limnodynastes dumerilii | reverse complement strand
AGAGGTCCGGCGCTCCAAACATACATTAAATAACACTATGTGTCTGCACATAAATAAAAAGGAGGTTTAGTTCACAATATAGCTATATTGGTTTAAGCTCACCTGCCCAGCGTCAAGGCACCTCCTGTAGGTGAGTCCCTATCCATTTGCTATATGTGTACACAGGAGGTCTCTGTTAAGACACTACCTGCATTTGAATAGCATGCAGCGGCCATGTTTGGGGAGTGGTCAAACATCCAAATAAAACTAAACAGTAGCAAGAAAAATGGCTGCGCTTCTATCCAACAAATTAAATACTGCTACCTATATATCCTACTTTGGAGGAGCCCAGCGAGTATGCAATTTTGGCGAGCAGGCCTGACACTAAGGGATTCCTTGAAGATGCCAATAATTCTCCGATGCAGAAGGCACCGTCAAAAGCAAAGCCAAATGCGACATGAAACAATAGCGTCCCGTAGCCATCATTATCCATGGACACAACTTCTTCCATCACCTAGACGAATGCCTGACCTTGGCCGTCGCGTGTCAGGCACCTCTGGTTACAGCCCTGCCCACCCCTTTGCTTGCCTTAACCACTACGAATCCTTTGGTGACATTCGGTTCCACGTCCAATTTTTCCAAAAGGGATATACCGGTCCTAGTTGGCTGACATAAGAACGGGACCTACCGAGCTGATACTCCTGCAGATGCACTCATGTAGGCAAACTTGCAAGTTCCTTCCACCTCTAATGTGAGTCTGGTGATAAACAAGCAAAACTTCCCAGGCTGACGGTACCTCCGTAGTGTTGAAGGGCTAAGGATTGCAATGCAAAGTCTTTATCCCTGATTAATAATCTGCCAGATAGACAGGGCATTAGGGGCAAGATGTAAAATCTAGGCCAGTAAATTCTGGAGAGTAAATCAGCTAGGCCGCTGTTCCACCCGGGACATATCTGAGGTTGATGCTAAACTCTAGGCACCTCAGTATGATGTGCCTGCACGGGGAACAGCAAGAGGGGACGATGCACTCAGTCAATTGGTGGCCTGTCCGACCCCTAGGTTACCACGCCGGGAGGCTATGTCCTTATTCTGAAAGTGGTTGGCCCACAATTATACCGCGATTGTGATAGGGAATAGCCCAAGCAATGCCAAATTCCTTATTCAGTCGCTCATGTGCCAAGGGGTCAGTCAAATCCCTGCTCACTATATCCCCTGAAAATATGCTCCAGAGCCTGTGCTGCTAGCCACATCTGTCCAAAGCTGAAGCCCCTGATCAAAACGGCTGGTGAGGTCCCCAGTCCAATCCCATCAAACCCATCCAAGCATGAGTCCCACATTCTGGGATCAGCTCTGAGATCTTTGGAGAGCAGGATCCAATTGCATGGTCCCTACACCACTACCATAGCCCAATTTAGTCTATGCCAAAATATTCAGCCATAGGGGATGCCCCCGCAGGAAAAGCAAAAAGACCCCACTAATGCATGCGTTTAATGTAGTTAGCTGTTGGGTAACTTGTTGTGACACCACCGGAATTACCTTGGATGAGGACCAGAGTAGTCGACAGGAAAAGGCGGACGAGGCAGACCAAAGGCTACGGAGTCTAGTGGGACCTGGTTCTTCGCTAGAGCCTCTGATGGTGAGGATAGACTTGTGCGGCAGATTTACCCCCAGGTCGCAGCCCCTGGGGCGCCGCCCGGGAGAAGAAACTGAGAGCGGAAACAGGGCAGAGGGAATGGATGGAGGAAGTAGGCAAAGAGGGAAAAGCAGTACCAAAAGGATCTGGACTGAGACAGCGACAAAACACTGAACGGATTAAACAGGGGAGACTAAACTGGACTGACCAACAAGACTAACTGGGACAAGTCACACTCACACTCGCACTGGAGGAAAGCCCCTAAGGGATACAAATACAGGCGCTCAGGAGAATTGAGGGTTAATACAGCGATGGGAAACAACAGCAAGGAGGAGAGAGGGTAAATGGCAGACAAGAGGTTAACAAGAGGGAACTAGACAGGGAAACAGTGGGGCACTAAAAAATCGCAGAAAAGAGAAGAGATGGCACAAGACAAGAAGGCAGGCAGAGCAACTGAGAAGAAGCTATAAGCGGCGCCTGTGTCTGAGAGAGACTGGGCTTTAAAGAGACACTGGTCAATCAGGAGCAGGCTAGGAGCGTGCCAGAAGTAGCAATAGGCTGGCGTCTTGGTTGCTGGGCTACACACCAGACGCCAGCCCGACGGCCCTGCAGAAAGTGTGTCCCTAGCAACGCATAGACACGGGCGCAGGGAGGCGGGGAGGAAGAGGTAATGGCCGCGCCGGAGAGCAGAGGGACTCTGGAGGCACCAGGATGGGAGAAGCATGCTGCTGCACAGAAGGAAGGCTTCTGGGGAGCAAGGAGGAGGTAAGACAGTGCAGGGAATGATTGTACAGAGCCGCAGCCCCGCAGAGCACCATGACACAACTAAAGCTTCCGATGAGGGATTGAAGGTGTTGAACCTTGTCTTGTGGGAGGTGGCAGAGGCCCGTGACTGCGTCTATCGCGATCACGATAAAAGTAAAGGGCCCGCATAGAGAAATGAATCGGTTGCTGCGGGGCCCACCACCATTAAATCATCCAGGTAATGTGCCACCGCTGACTAACCGGTCCCGGCTACCACGCCCCAATGCAAGAAGCTGCTGAATGCCTCGAAGTAGGGACAAGACACACATCAGCCCATGGGCAAGCACTTATACACGTAAAAAGAGCCCCGCATCCTGAAACCCATAAATTGATAGGATGATGGATGAAGGGGAAGAACCCTAAAGACCGCTTCCACCTCAAGCGCAGCCATAAGGGCACCATGGCCAGTGGACTTTACCAGCTCTAAAACCGACTCCATTGATTGGTCAACTGCTCGGGCACATGACTCATATGAGTGCACTACCCGGTGTTGAAAAGGGGGATTAGAACATGGACCTGACATACATCCCAGACTAATCTCCTTAAGGACTTCTTCCTGTAGGACCCCTGGTAATTGTGATACAGACTGCAGATTACGTGGATAGGCCATAGATACCTGCCATACCTGCCTACCTGGCCATCCACGTTCAAGCGAAAGTACTCGTCATATTTGCGCCAGGCTGTACCCTTAGCGGTAACATGGGTATCCTACACCAGGTGGAGTTAACAGCCCCTGCCTTTATGCCCTCCTGGTCTGGTTTCCAGACAAGACCCCATAAACGTGCACCACGCTGAGAGCCAGTTGTCAAAGCTACGATACTGGCCCCCCCACAATGGCACCATTCTTCTAAGCCGCGCTTAAAGCTTTGTGGCTGTTGGCGGTAAGGGAAAATGCCTACGTATTTTCTCTTTCTAATTTATCCTTTGCCTCGCAAGCGCAGACCCCTGGACACAGTGGTATATTCACAAAGAACCTTGCTATGATTAGGTTCTGGGGGAGGTGCCTTAGCCACAGTAGACATGTTGGCTTTTTTTATGTCCCTCTCGCGCACCTGCCTGACAATAGCCTTTCCTAGACCACGAGTGAGGTGCTAGGAGCATCAGACTAAAGAGATGTAACTGACGCACACATGGACAGTGATTCAACATCAGCATCCCCCACCCCTTGAAGGTTGGTGTCTGACTCACCGGGTGCTGAGTGGGACATTCTGGCTCCTCATCAGCCTCTACAACTCCCATAGTCTCCTTCACCTCCGTGTCACTGATCGGTTCCTGTGTACCGCCGGGGGCACCGCCGACCCTTTCTGGCTGCTGGACCTTCCATGGTTACTGGGGTCTGCCTGTGACGTGGGCGCTAGCTGGAATGTGCCATGTGCATCGTCCGCCTCAGTGGCGCCTGGTGTCTTCCCGGTTGCTTCCTCTGGCGCCGCTGCCCTTCCCCGGCTCCTGGATCTTCCACAGCTACCTGGAGCTGCCTGTGAAGCTGAAGGAGAAAATGTATCAGCTCTTTGCTCTGACCTTCTGGTTTCCCCCCTTGCTGTGCCTGTTCTCATCGCACCTGGAGCGGGATGTAGATCTATGGCGCCTAGGGGGGCTGGGTCGCGAGCGGTGATGGTGCAGTGGCAAAAGGTAGGTTGCCTACGATCCTGATAAGGATCGGCGTAGTGAGGGGGGTGGACCCACCTATTAATAACTGGGCTCTTGCATCCCCCAAAACAGCACAAAACAGCACACTAACACAATATGACAAGTGTGTACTGGCATAGCCTATACAATGAAGTCACAATACCAGGGTGTAAAAGCGACTTATGTCCATACACTTTAGTTGTATAAACTGAAAAACCAGCACTTTATTTCTCATAAAATTATTGGCAGAACCAGATGCTTCCTCATCAGCTATCCCCCAGCCCACACCTTCATTGTACAGCACTACATTGAGTGTCTGCAATGTAACAATCCCTTGTCACAGAACATGCTGCACACCCAGATATACCCATGAGATGAGTTTATATGCAGCCAGCAGTGTCCAGGTCTGTGCATGTGCTGAGCAGAGATGGTCTTATTGTTAACATTGGTATTACACCTACTATCACCAAGTCACCCTCATGTAATAGGGATTCTACAGGAAAAAAAAACTGTAACACATACACATAACCAGTGAGTGATCACTATTCTGATGATTGCAGAAAGAGAGGGGGAGTGAAGGTGCAAATGGATAGACAGGGACAGCTACATCACATGAGGCCTGTACCAGCCACTGGGCACACTATGAAAGCCACATAGGAGAGAACTGCTGGGAAGTGAGACACCAAGAACCGCCCTACTGCCTGAACTATGATTTTACTAACATGCAGCAGAAATGCTCATCTAAAAGAGGTCAGTAAGACCAGACAGGAAGGGGGTGAAAGTGAAAGTAAAGGACAGAGATAGAAATAAAACTATAAAGACAAAAGGTGAGTGAGACAGACAGACAGATAGAGAGAAGAGAAAGATATGAGTAAGAGATGTGAGTAAGAAACAATAAATCAGTATAAAGATACACAATGGGCCTGATCCAGATCCAGCGTACTAACGCTCAGCGTTACATCGTGGGACTCCCCCTGACACTCCCCATGCCCCATCGTATTTACACTCCCTTACACCGGCTGAAGGCTATCCTAACTTCAGCCGGCGTAAGGGAGTGTAAATACGCTGGGACGGCGGCGTTAGTACGACAACGCTGCCCTCCCAGCCTCATTACCCTTCCTTCCCCCGCCTACCTGCTCTAACTGCAGCGTAGTAACGCTGGGGGACGCCCCCTCCAGCGGTACTATGCAACATCTGACCGGCGCATGCACATATCGTCTTATTAGATGATCTTACGCTGCTGCCCAGCGTATTAACGCTGGGCAGCGTAGTTCAGGATCGGGGCCAATATTCCAACTTATCCTTCTAGAAGATTCTGCAATGCTTCTGCAAATCCAGAAGAAAAGTGACAACAGTCATGTACACAGCAGCTTAAGAAAACTCTGCCCCTCTTCAACTCCACCCCCCAGAGACCCCCATGACCAATGGGCATCAAGCAGAGGTGGGTAACATCTCTCATCACAATTACACACACAGGGAGTTTAATTTGCTCCAGTTAAATAAATTAACCCTCCTCTTCTCTACATACTGTGAAATGTAATATAACATAATACGTAAATATGTGCACAGTTTATCATGAGCATGTGCGGCGCAAGATATTACAGACATACACTACCCCATCAGCTTATGTTTGGGTCTAGATCAGCCTCAAAGTCAGAATGAGATTGTGTCTGGACAATGAGACTGAAGTCACAGTGTTTCTACTCCTTGGATTTAATCAGTTCAAGGGTGTACGGCACATCTTAAATTTGTGCCTTCTTGTTTTAATTCCAATAAATGTCCACATTTCAACAATAAGTCTTATTCAAGGTCACCTTGAATAAGACATATTGTTGAAACACATAGGTAGTTGGAGGCGGCAAGCAGCTCGGTGGAACACATCGGTTGGTGAGTCCTCATTCCTTCACGTCATTGAACATATTACACTACGGGGATTGTTTCTTGTGTTTTCTCCATTTATACCAGTATTTGAACACCTGGGGGAGCTGTTTCCATTCAACATACAGAAAGAAAAGAATAGAGGAAAATGTTATCATCAACAAATTAAAGCGAGTAATTGAGATATATACTAAACAGGAAGTTAAGACTAATTGTAATACATATATTATGTCTTATATTATATTAACATGTGTTCCTTTAATTATTAATATCCTCTGTATTATAGATACTGTAAATCAAATCATCTACAGATATCACATTTAAGTTGATTAGTGCAGATGAGAATATTTGTTTTTTTTACCTTCATTTGATTGGTTGGGAATTTTGGTGAATCCTATTCCCTAAATGTGGGTGATGTAAAAACACCCCTTCCCCATACACTCACAGCAGTAGCAATATATGCAGGAAGTGCTACTTCAAGTATATCTTTACTGGTAAATGATAAGAGCTTCCTAAGCAGAGTTATGGAGAAGACTATGAAAATTGAACAAGCACATTTGCCAGTGCAAACTGCCCCAAACATCCCAGAAAATGTATTACATGAAAATGCAGAAATTGAAAAGACCGCCCTTGGGGCCTTATTCACTAAGGACGATATTTTCGTGCCAAATCGCATCGCGGGGCATCGCGGCGATATTGACGCGAAAATATTTTTTTTTTGTCCAAATTCACTAACACGCGATATTGATGTGATTTTTTCAAACACAGGCGATGTGCCGCCATGTTTTTAGGGCTTAATCGCGGTGATTTTAATCAAAAATTCACCGCGATTAGCCCTTTAACTAATGGCGGCATATCGCGTGTATTAAAAAAATCCAAAGTTCTGCATGTCTGCAAAGTGCAGGCATGCTGTAGTCATTGAATTACAAGGATCAGCAAAGATGATCGTTGTAATTCTTTGGTTACAGCATGGATACAATTGTATCAATGCTGAACTGCTATCATGTCTGTGTGTAAAAAAATTTAAATAAATAAATAAATAAACAAACCCTTTAAAAATGAAATAAAGTGTTACATATGTAAATAAAATAGTAATCCTAGCTAACATTAACCCCTACGTGTATGCACTTACCTTAGGAAGCCATCTCTCCTAATCTAAGTGTGTAAAAAAAAATGTGACATGTGTATAATATTAAAAAAAAAAAATATAAACTCACCATTAGCTGTCCGCATCTTGAGAGCCTTCAATATTCCTTAATCTGAAGTCTTCTTGATTCTTTCGAAGTCTTCATCCCTGCAGAGGACGACGGCAGCTCCTCACCTTGATCTAATCACATGATTGTGAGCTTAGTGAATCGCCTTTGGCGATCTTGAAGCTCAAAATCACGTGATTTGGCCCAAATCGAGCTTAGTGAATGAGGCCCTTGGAGAGATTAACCGACGCCTGTGAAAAAGAGATTATGGTGCTTGTTGTGTTAACCAGGTACAATAATAAAACATACAGAGTTGACAACATAGATTGGTCCACTAAGCCAACAGACAACAGTTTCAGTAAATCTGATCATGATCCAGTGGTACAATTTTTAACAGGAGAGACCCCTTGCAATATCAGTTGGCAGGATGAGAAAAATGAGATTTCAAAAATAAGAACTTTTCCAATATGACTTTCTGATGAAGTTTATGAGGCAGTTATAATAAGTTTGCCCTTTGGAAGTGTCGTCACTTATGCTATCCTCTTAAACATTTACTATTTTGACTAGTAAACATTCTTGAAGTACTAGGAGGACTAACTACCAGCACTAGTACAAGGATGCACCTGTTGTGTAGACTGATGCTCCATAATGGAACAACAAAATAATTTAATAATTACAAGTAATGTAGAAAAAATATTGAATATTTTTTAAGTGCAGATAAAAGGATTTTGTAGTTGTAACTGGTGTGTGGAATACGTTAGAAAATCTCTGCAGCTCACAGCTTACCTAATAGAGACGTTTTAATGATCACAATCAGTAGTAAACAGCACTTTTTAAAAGAGAGGTGGCCAAGCATGTTGCAAACCATATGCATTACAAAAGGAGCTTACAGCATGCCTAATAGACAGAGTTTTAATGACCACAATCAATGATTTGAATCAATAGAAAACAGGACTTTTATAAAAACATGTGCCCAAGTACGTTGCAAAACGTATGCGTTACACAGGAAGTAGATTGTGTTTGTGCAGCTTACAGCGTACCTAATACAGAGAGTTTTAATGTCTGCAATTACTAACATGAATCAATAGAAAGCAGGACTTTTTAAAGTCAGGCGCCCAAGTACGTAGAAAAACGTATGCGTTACACAGGAAGTAGATTGTATTTGTGCAGCTTACAGCGTACCTAATACAGAGAGTTTTAATGACCGCAATCAGCCAATCACTAATTTGAATCAACAGAAAACAGGAATTTTTTATAGACAGGTGCCCAAGTACGTTGCAAAACGTGTGCATTAAAAAGGAAGTAGATTGTATTTGTGCAGCTTACAGTGTGCCAAATACCGAGTATTTCAATGACTGCATCAGGCAATCACTAATTTGAACCAATAAAAAACAAGACATGTGCCCAAGTACTTTGCAAAATGTATATGTTATAAAAGGAAGTAGATTGGATTTATGCAGCTTACAGCGTGCCTAATACAGAGAGCTTTAATGGCCGCAAATACTAATCGGAATCAATAGCAAACTTACATTTTTTAAATAATGTGGCAAAGCAATAGCAAAATTGCTGAGCACCAAATCCAGTTATAGGTTAGACTGTGTAATATAAATTGGCTAAACTACAAGTAATATTTCCACTGCTTAAAAAAAACCAGAGCAGAAAAATACATTTTTATATGTGTCTACAACTTAAACAATTGGCTATGCTAGGCTACTACACAGAAGGGGCCTGATTCAGAGATGCGATTGCGAAAAGATCTCAAATATGCGCACCTTAGCTAAGATCTTAGCAGGTTACAGCCCACTGCAAAAACAGACACTCCCCTTGCAAACAGCGGTGGATCTTAAACTTAGACCACCATTGACTTGCCCTAACTCTGCGCTGTCATTTGGGATCTTAAGTGACGTGGGATCGTTCATTTAAGATTCTAAGTGTCAGCCCGCGCCCACTTTCCCTCATTTCCCTGCCTCCCCCCGCCCATTTCCATGCAAATCCTTAAGATCTTAAAGATTCGCAGCACTTAAGATCTTAAGTGCTTGCGATCGATTCAGACATACGATCTTAGCGAATTTACGCTCCTAACCGCTACGTACATGGCGTTGCACTATTACTACGCATGCGCAGTTTTGCGAATTTTCTAAGATCTTAAATATACGCACCTAAGTGCCGTGGAAATCGTATCTCTGAATCAGGCCCAATATGTGTAATGGCTATTTAAATAATTTAGTGTGCCCTGCACACTCACTGTGATTACTGCACCAAGTCCAGACCAAGACACCTTTTTTATTAAAGAAAGAAAAAAACTGTTCTAATAAGAGCTTTTGGTATCTGTTATTCAACTATAGAACATAACTATACATTACCACACTAGTGGATAGGCAGGGCCGCCATCAGGGGGGACAGTCGGGACAATTGTCCTGGGCCCTTACCTGATGGGGGCCCGCTGATATTTATCTAGCTCTGTAGCAGCAGGTATAGGCGGTATCGGCTACTGAATAGCACTGAGCAGCAAATATTGGCGGTAGGATACCTCCGATACTTGCTACTCCGAGCTATTCAATAGCTGGCTAATACGCAGGGAAATTATTTCCTGCGCACTGGCCCGTTGTTAAAGCATGACTGCCGCGCCCCACCCTTATGTGTTGTCACCAATGCGGCTGGGTCCCGGGCCCCACATATGATAATGATGGCCCTGTGCATAGGTATATTTCTTATCAATAGATCATTTTGTGTGATGCTGGTAGAGCTACAACAAAGAACGTTATTTGACTTAAACCACCAATCTCCTATCTAAACTCAGCTACTTATTCTATAAACTCTGGAGACAGGTTTTGAATTACCAGAACCCCCTCTAGGAATACTTCATTTTCTGAAGTGCACTGTATTACAGTATAAAAGGATGTCAACAAACAAAGCATCGCCTGTGGAATTGCTTGTGCACACAGGGAAGATCCCCTGTTGCATGAATAGACCTTACACTGCTTATACTTCCAACGATATCTGAAACCTGCAGACTACTTTACTATTTCCAAATCTCTTTCAATCCTTCTGTTTGGACAACATATGTGGAAATATCTCTGTGTAAGTAATTTATCTAATAGAATACAGCAATTTAAACATGATAGGGATACATTTTACTATAGGTTATCCTTACAAGGAGCTT